>JABCKV010000404.1:0-12285 GCA_018282005.1 Asterophora parasitica | reverse complement strand
TTGCTTTCAGAGGTGCCATAGTGAGAATCTTATTTTTTGATACCATTTTCTTACATTCCCTCCCTTTTCTCTTATTTTTCGGCGATTTTCCGGTTGCCGTACCCAGAGGTAAACCGTTCAGTGCACCTATATTTAGTTCACTTTGCCGAGGTCTGGAGCTGAGGTCAGGTGGCGCCTGACAAGGGCCGTATGCAGAATTTATTATATAGAGCCTACAGGAGCTCAGTATGAAAGCTACATGAATTTTGGGGTGAGTGAGTCGAACACTACATAGTCTCTCGGAGGCCCGCTCTGACCTTGAGCAAGTACACAGTAGTTAAGAAGAATCAGAGTGCATAACTAAGTAGAACTATAAGACGAATATGTACAACCCATAGCAACGTTCAGCAAATCTAACCTTTAAATCACCGTGCATAAGGGTGGAAATTGTGCTGCCCACGCTGACCCGTTCTTTGTGGCCCAGTACCGGGACCAGTGGGCGGTGTACCACCTCCCGCACCCCTCGGGCCTCGAGGAATGTTGGGATTCATTCCACCGGCGCCCGCCATACCTCCACCGCGGCCCAAACCTCCACCCATACCCATACCACCGCCACCCATAGCACCCATGCCCATCCCGGGTCTCATACCTCCACCAAATCCGCCCCCGCCCATCGCCATCATCGGGTTCATGCCGCCACCCATGGCGCCCATCATCGCTGGATTCATCTGTCCCGCGCCACCCGTCATCTGGAACATGCGCGTGTACAGCTGCGCGAGGGCCTGCGGGTCGAACGGCGTGTTCCCCGCACCTCCTGCACCGGGTATGCTGCCGGGTGCCCCACCAAAGCCGCCTTGTTGGCCGCGGAACCCGCCGCCGCCGCCTCCACCCTGGAAGTCTCCTCCTCCGTCCTCGTTCGGGTAGCTGTCGCGCTGGTAGCGCGGTTGGGCAAGCTTGACATCGATCTACGAGAGCGTTAATGAGGTTCAAACGACTCGCACACAAACATACCAGTTTTCCGTCGATTTCGAGGTTCCCAAACCCGAGGAAGGGCTGGACGTTCGTATCCTCGAAAGAAACGAACCCGAAGCCCTTGGAGCGGCCCGTCTCGCGGTCCAACATGACGGTCGAGTCGATGACCTTGCCGAACTGAGAGAAGAACTCGCGCATGGACTCAGAGGTGACGCTGCCCGCGAGGCCGCCGATGAACAGCTTTGTCGCGCGCTGGTGCTCCTGGCGCGGAATGGCGCGCTTCGGATCGATCTAGACAACAGTTAGCCGGCAAGCAGGAGGAATACGGCCGAGCCACGAACAATTTTGCCGTCCAGGATATGTTCCCGGACCATGACGGCGTTGACGCTTGCGGGGTCATCGAACGTCAGGAATGCGAAGCAGCGGGAGCGGCCCGCGGCGTCGCGCATGATGGTGCAGGCGTCGACCTTGCCGAACTGCGTAAAGTAATCCCGTAAAGTTTCTATAAGCCACGTCAGCGGTAGCTGCAAAGCAAAAATAATCGACATATGTACCGTCGGTGGTGTCCCAGTTGAGGCCGCCGATGAACATTTTGCTGTTGAGTTGCGGACGAAGCGGACGAGCACGATATGGAAAAAGCAAAGATTGCTATTAGTAACGGTAAGCTAGAACAGCAGTGTTATGACAGAGGAGGATAGAATGGAAAGACGCTACTGTGGGTGCATAGCCTAGCCTAGACATAGAAAACCCTAGAGCTAGCTTAGAGACGATTGCGACTGACTACGCGAGCGTCATATACAGACTCTGGCCGGCTGGCCTGGCACGTCTGGCCGCAGGATTCTATTGCAAAAAGATTAGTGTTCGACTCTCACCCTTCGTCTTTCATTTCCGAGGGCCGCACGGTGCGCTCGTTCACCGGGATGTTCTGGTAACCGCCCTCACGACCTGTCGGCTGGGAATCGCGGTAGTCTGAAGGCTGGGGTTGTTCATACGTCGGAATTTGCTGTGTGGCGGGTGGTTGCGTAAACGTCGGCGCCACCGTAGAGCCTGAAGCGGCCGCTGTTGACGACGAGTAGTTCGTCGTGGGCACTACCGGTATAGGTTTTGCTTCTGGAGGCTCCTCCTTCACAACTGTAGGAGGTGGTCGTGGATCCGCAGTGGCCGCCTCGACGGGGGTTTCCTCGTCCTTTTCTTCATGTGTCACCTGGTCATTGCTGTATTCTTGCTCGTCGTTGCCGTAGAGGTCTAGAAACCACGTTTAACAGCCCATATGCCACACTAAAACCGCTGCTTACCGCCGTAAAGATCTGCGTCGAGGTCAGACATGGTGGTTCGGGAGAGAGTTTCAATTTTGCCGTATTTTGCATTCAGATGCTTATGTCATCGACTAGCCTTCGTCTTTTTTTTTTCTCGCCGAGCTCATAGCTCACGGGTGCGGGAACGATAAAGCGGTCTACGGTGCTTTCAAGGTGTGTACAGATGCTATTCGCCCGTAGTGTGCAAATTGTGCCTCAACAATGGTGGAATTTCAGTTCAAATATCCGTGATGGTGGCTATTGATCATAAGGGGGAAGTCGTAGTCGGCATTCTGGGTGCGTTGCGCTAATATTATCAGCCAAGTTGAGATTTACGATGATCTGGGCGCATTCTCAGCGCTTCAGGGTGCCTTTGTTGAGCATCAGGTCATGCTCCAAAAACTTTCTCTGAAGAGGAAGATCGTGGTGGTCCTTGTGCGGACATTAGAGGATCTCAATCTCTGCGATGCTCTCATCATTCCGGGAGGAGGTGCGTAGCAATCGCAATGTGCAGGGATATGGTTGTCTCAAGATCCATGCAGAATCCACGACTATGGCGGTCTTGGCGCGAGTTTCTGGATTACTGGAGCCTCTCCGAGAGTTTGTCAAGACCAAGCCCGTCTGGGGAACCTGTGCTGGCGCCATCTTGTTATCTCAGACGATTGAGGGAAGCAAGAAGGGAGGGCAGGAGCTTTTGGGTGGAATCTCCATCACCACTGCGAGGAACGGCTGGGGTTCGCAGGTATGCATATCCGGACTTTACTATACTTCTTATCTCTTGCTGAACGGATCCATGTTTAGGTCGAATCCTTCGAAGTCGATCTTTCCGTCGAAGGGCTTCAAAACCCCGAGGAATTCTTTACCGGCATTTTCATTCGTGCTCCAGTGCGTCCGCCCCTTCATTCAATCTTCGCACTTGTTGACGTTCCGTATATAAAGGTGGTCCTAAAGCTCTCTCCGTCCCCCGATGACCCTCCCATCCAAGTGATCGCCCGGCTGCCTACCGATTTCCTTCCGCCATCCCTAGCATCGCTTGACGAGAACGACCCTAAGACCGTGGTGGCCCTCCGCCAGGGCTTGCACTTCCTCACCACGTTCCACCCGGAACTGACCCAGGACAACCGTTTTCACGATTACTTCGTCCGCGAATGCGTGCTACCTCGTACCGCTTGAAGAATCTGTCATGCCATGTGATACCTGACTCTGGACCCAGAGGCTAAGCGCTATACAGTATAGTATACACGCTGTATTTTCAGAGTTCATGGCATCGCTTGGATTTACGTTTATTCCAGGATATCGTGCATTATAGGTTGGATAATTTGGGGCTTCGGATAAGCCATGTGCTTGACTTGACATGTATGGATGGATACAGAATGTAGATTGGATGTAATATCAGAATTTATGCTCACGCCGAGGAGCCTAGCCCCTATACAACGATTTTTTTTACATCCTGCCAGTGTGTCTAGCATCTTCTCTCTTCATCCTTTACCGCTATTCCTTCATTCACTCCTTTCTCCTCATAAAGCTACCACTATTCCCCATTTCGCTGAGTAAATTCATATCGAGCTCAACTTGAAGTGCTAACCCGCAACAGCCAAGCAACAGCTGGGACATGCAGACGCAAGGCAAATCAGAGAAACGCGACTTGAAAACATGTGAGGCTGCCAGTTTCCCCCTTCTCATGATTCTCACTAATGAATGCAATGTAAGACCCAGGAATCGATTGAAACGAGAGGCAATGAACGTGTTCCGCTAGGATGAAATATTGTTAGAGCAGATCCGAATCATCAAGTTTCAGCACAACCTGCTACAGATAGACAGGGAAGAGAGGACCAGGGTCGTGTCCTTGACGCTGCGATGTAATCATGAGCGTGACATCCAAAGTGCTCCCTTGACTGAAATTGCTCTTTCGTAGGGTTCAACGACAGGATCTACTACGACACCGCTAGGCATGGTCATACTATGTCCTGAAGAAGAAGAAGCTTTTGGGAAGGAATAATCTAGCTCACAGTGAGTACCTGACGAAGTCGTCGCATTCAATTGTAGCACTGAATTTCTGCCTCAACAGTCACTCGATTGCTCAACCACTGGCACCCAAAGAGGAGAAAGCTAGCGCACTATGGGTTGGCAGAATTTTCTCATTCAATGCTAGTGGTTACTTATTGCAATGCATTAACAGTCACCCAGCTGGTCCGCCGTAAACCACCAGTACGACTCTCGGCCCCAAACGCCGCCATTTTGAAGGCGAAGAGGAATGGAATCTCTGTAAAAAAAACTATTGGTTTTCCGAACTCACCAGTTCTCCCGCCTGCATTCCAGGCCAGATCGTGAGACGGCGCTCCAGACCCTGAAGTGGGCGGTACCTCAATACGAGAAGACCGTCACGAAATTCTTAATGTCAAACCCGACACGTATGCTGAAGCCCTCCTACAAGGAGACTGAAACCAACAGGAGACTTTTCGTGGAGCCAGAGAAGTATGAAGACCCAGCGCAGCGTCAGGCTGCCTTGGCGGAGATGCAGGCTGACATGAAAAAAATTTGAAGCAAGCTATGCGTGCGAGCAGGACACGGCGGCCTAAAATGGTATATACATCCAGCTCTTGAGCAGATGGAGAGGATTCAGACTTATCTACCAAGCGGGATATGTAGAAATGGTTAGTGTAACTAAAGGACTACACCGAAATTATTTATCATCCGGGACTATGTAGGGCTTTACGACTCGATGTTCCTCTGGGCCGTACTGTGGCGCAGCAGACTCATTTGTTTCCAGTTTGCATCCAGCTGCTCAGTAACATCAAGGTACGTCTTTGCTGATCAATTTCATGACTTTCGTCATCTCCGGTGCCCAGTTCCTTAACTTCAATTCATGAGAAACGCCTACGCTTACATACCGCCGCGAACCAACCGCGAAGACCACTTTTGATCATTTTTCTCACGGTCATAAAAGTGTTTGTTTGATCTTCAGCAAGTTGAAAGCGGATTTTACAGTGCCTACTATCTCAGTTTGCTGAGACGATAGGAAATGCCTCCTAACATTAGTCTCAAGCAAAGACTAGCTGCTTTGTCCATATCTACTTCTTCACCTACATCTCCACACGGGCAGGAACCGCGTGCTCCGCTTTCAGCCAAGCGCAAGACACTGTTTAACCCACCATGGACGAAAAAGCCGCAGCAGGAGACCGCATTCAGGAACGGGGAACCGGGTATTTTGCAGGATGTTATGGCACGGATGATTTTTCAGGCCGGGGTGGACTTTGAGTGAGTGGTTGTCGTCTCTTGCAGCTCGGTATGTTGAAATGATACCAGAACGCGACCGATGTAGGTCAAGCTTTGTACCGTCAGTCCGTGGAGATGAATGATATGTCATCATCAAAGGGTGGTCATCAACGCATCTGCTCTCCCAGATCCGCGAGAAGTCTCATATGACCTTCTACTGTCGTACGTCCCTCAAGCTTTGGCCTCAGACACGATCGTTGACGGAATATAGGCGGATATTGTCGTATCTTGACCTATATGGTGCGACTCTGCACAATCACCGGTCATGAGAACCTACTGAAGATGCCCCAGTCGAATCTGATTACACAGTGGTTTTCTTCGCGGCAGGTGGGAGACATGCCCCTGGATGGAACTGGGTTTGGAAGGCATATCGTAGCCTGAGTCGGAAATACCGAAAGAATCTCAAACAACTGGTGCGTGCTACCCCTTCCTGCTGCCACTGTGTTTCTGCTTATCTGTCTTCTTTTCTCAGTATATCGTCCACTCGTCGTTCTTTTCTAAGAGTACGACCATATCCTCTCACGCGTAGTTGTCACTCTGATTCCTCCACAGTGCTTTTTTCTTTGGCCGGCGCCATCATCAGGTTGGTTCAAACCGCGTACAATGGGTTCAAGGCTAACTTTGACTCAGCCCCAAATTCTTTCGCAAGCTCGTGTATATCGACACCCTGTCAGAGTTGGCCACATTGATACCTCTCACCCAAATAGACGTTCCTCCGGCTGTCTATCAGTATGGTCATCTTCATCGTTTCCTACGTCCTCTCGGCTGAGATCTATATGCAGAGAAAACTTGAAATTCGAGCAGAAGATCGTGCTTCCAGTGCCTACCAGGTCAAACATTTTCGGCGTGCCGTTGGAAGAGTTAATGGGATATAATGGCGAGAAGGCAGGTCTCCCCAGAGTTGTCAAGGATTCCATAAATTTCCTGAGGGAGAGAGGTACGCCATTCAGTTTCTTTCACGTAGGCCTACTAAAACATCGACATTTATATAGGCCTTTTGGAAGAGGGGCTTTTCAGAAGATCCCCGCCCACTGTAATGCTCAGGGCTGCCCAAGAAGCATATGATAGAGGTAAGGCAGTTGTTCATGCAGCTTGTGCGACTTGTGAAGCAATTTTTTAAACCTCTCCTAGGAAATGTGGTATCCCTGGATACTTTCGGCGATCCACATCTAGCTGCTGTACTGCTTAAAAAGTTCCTACGAGATCTCCCAGATCCCATCTTCCCCGAAAACATATACCCGACCATCCGACGGTGTCCTCCACCTGCGAACGACCCGTCCGACATGGCGAGCATCATCTACATCCGCGATACCCTGCTACCAGCCCTACCTCCCTGCGCCTATATTCTTCTTAGCCAAGTTCTTCGTACGTCCCGCCCTCTTTTACAGGGCTCTCGACCCTCCTAACGTATCTATTGCATGCAGATCTGTTGCACGAGGTCTCGTTACGTGCATCCTCAAACAGGATGGACGCACACAACCTTTCCGTCGTCATATGTCCCAACCTCGTGAAAGGATCCAACCCAATCCGCGACGTCATGATGTGCGCCGTGCCTGGAGGACCCGCGATTCTAGCCTCCAATGCCCGTTCCCCGCCAGCTCCTGCCTCTCAAGCCGAAGGCCGTACGACCCTGGGCATGGTCATACAAATATGCATCCAGCGCTACTATGAAGTCTTTGACGAGGTCTGGGACCGCAGCGAGGCGCTCCCACAATCCCGGTCATTCCAGGACGCCTCGGCGCGGAGCTCCGCGTCTGCAAGCCCGCAGCCTCCGCATGATGACGACGACGACGACGACATCGACGATGCGATGCTGGTGATGCCCATAGGACCCGGACATGGTCCCAAGACGGCATCCCCGCCGAGCGCGTGGGGTGCTTCCTTGGCTGCGGGCAGCTCGACATACAAGCCACAGCATCCGCACCGCAGCAACCTCTCGGGCGGGTCGTCTTCCTCACGCGTTCGGTCCGTGCACACGGCCTTTGGTAATGGTAGCGGCTCCATTGGTGGTGCGTCGGGATATGCGTACCCATCCATGGGCAAGGCGAAGTCAATGATTAGCATCGAGAATGGGGCGGGGACGGGGGAGAGGAAGGGCTCTATTTCGATCGGGCGTGGGACGACGAGGAAGTCGAGCGGAGCTGGAGTCGAGGCGCTTGGTATCACTGCAGAGGGCTTCTTCAGTGCTCCGAAGACAGCACCGCCAGTTCCGCCTCGGAGGTTTAACTACGATTCCAGGGCTAATGGAGGTTCACGATCATGAGAGCTTGACAGTGCTGGCGCTTTACGGTTTCGATGTTCATGTTTCTCAGTTGTTGTTTGGTTAACCTGCTGTAAATTATCGCTGTATTCCTCTACTTATTATCATAGATTACGACACCCCCACCGACGTGCATGAAAAGCATGGGCATAACTAGGCACATGAATCGACTAACATCGAAAGCAAGACCATTGAAAGAAGGATGTAACATGAAAAGAAGCGGGCTCCACAACTGCCCGTATGGCAAAAAAAAAAGGCGCGTTGATACATACGGATGAAAATTTCAGTGCATGATAGCGGTCCCGTCGGCCGCCAAGTGAACGAACACCTTATCCACAAGGTAACGAAATTGACGAGTTGAAGTTGTAGTGGCTTGCCAAGTGGCGCGCTCCTCCATGGCGTGATATGCTTGACGGCTGCGCAGTTGTGCGATCTTGACATGTGCTTGTGCTTCCCGTCACAAAAGAAAGTTGGCGAAAGCCAGCTGGCCGTCACAAGTGTTTATCAATACCGCCTTCCGGTTCGGCCTCCTCCGGGGCCCTGGTAAGGTCCATAATCTGGGGGTGGACGGCCGCCTAAAGCCACGAAGTGAAGAGCTCAGTAAATGCATGAAGGAAAAGAAAGGGCAGACGCACCACCTCGCGGCGGAGCCTGTGGCGGGGGCGACTTGGATCTACCACTACTGGGTATTACAGCATTTCTAAACAGGTTCATTAAATCTTCGGTGCGGAACACAGGACCTGCAACCACCAGTCAATCACAGCCAGGATAAAAAAGAGTACAAAGCGCACCATCAAACGAGGCTGGTGTGGGCAACTCCCCGACAAACCAGGATATTATGTTCGGAATTTTCGGCTTCTCCTCCTCCCTCTCTTGCGGTGGGGCCGAGGCCCTTGGCGGAGGCAGTGGTGCTCGCTCGCGGTTCTCTCGCTCCCAGGCTGGCTGAGGCGGGGGGCTGAACCTGCGACGGGGCGGAGGATCCCACCTGTCACGCTCGCGCTCCCGAGGCGGCGGCGAAAGAGGGCGTGCACGCTTGTGCGACTGGCTGTAGTCACCCCCACCACCACGCTCATCCCGTTTCCGATAGTCTGGCGAGACAGGGCGCTTGTGTGGGGGGTTGCTGCCACTGGCGGTGGCCCCGGTGGAGGAGAGGGAATGTGCCGTCTCGGTGCGTCCGAGGGGCTGCGAGGTAGTCGCCTTGCGTGCCATTGCGAACCCGAGATCCCGCGCTGCGATGGCGTCCGTGCCCAAATAGATGTGACGTTGGGCGAACCGCTTGATAGAGGGATCTGGGGAGGATGATTATTCGAGGACGAAGACAAAGGATGTGAGTTGTTAACTGCACGCACCAGTGGGGTAGACTTCGGCGATGCGTTTCTCGAGTTTCTGGGCAGCATCGAGGTCACCGTATTGATATTCGTACCTTGCCCAGCGCTCCCATAGCGGTCGAGCACGTTCAGGAGGGAAGGTGCCGATAACGCGCTCGAAAAGCGCTCGAGCGTCTATTTGTCCAAGACATTAGTCAGGTCATTGATGGAGCCAAAGAAAAGACTTACTGTTCTCGTCGTTGACGGAAATGAGGAATCCGAGGTACCTCAGGACGTACTCAATCTCATCTCCAAAAAGATCCAAACCTTTCTCGAAGATCCGGCTGGCAACAGACTTATCGTCGGAGCAATGATACTCCATCAACGCTGCAAGGTTCCAAGCATGTCAGGGACGTGCGAGGGCAGAGTCAAGGAAAAAAGGCGACGCACCAGCAGCTTCGTAGACCTCCCAAGGTGCCCATCGGTCCTTTCTCGCCTTCCCGAACACGGCACGCGACGACTTGACTCCCTCTGCTCTCCGCCCAAAACGCATGTAGACAATATACGCCAAGCCATACTCTGTTCGACGCTCTGACAACTCGGAAGATTTGGGCGGCTTGTCCTCCGACGCTTGGCTATTGAACGATGTGTTCGTTGACTGGGTTCCAGGCTCGCCGCTTCCGTTGGAGGCATTGGGACCACCTCCATTTGCAGTGACAGAACCTTCAGCAGCCTTGGTTTGTGCTTCGAGTGTTTCGAGGTTTGAGCGAAGCACGCCGATGAACCGGTCGAAAGTGGCGTGTACGTCCGCAAACTCCTTCTTGGACTCTTGGGCTTCGGCGTAGGCAAAAGTGAGGAGAAAGCTGTAACACAAACGTGAGATGAAGAATAACAGAGAATTGCAGCGCACGCACCTGCTCGGGTTGGCCTCGATGCCTGCGCGGAGGATCGACAAGGCCTCGTCATGCTTGCCCACACTCGCCGTCCACGTGTATGCCATAAACCAGATCTCCGTATAATACCGCATGCGAATGACAGCCTTGCGGTAGACTGCCTGTATCCGCGAGATCAACACTGCCTTGTCTTTGTCCTCGACCTCGAGCGGATTGCTCTCCTCCCACTTCAAGTATGCCTTCCACTTGCCCACGAGCATGCGCTCGGACGCGTTGAACGTCGGGAGTGACGGCAGGAGGATATCGGGCCTACCCCCAGAAGACGGCGATGATGCGGGGTAGAGGGCACCGACGTGGTTCAGTAGCTGTCGGAGAGTGGTGCGTGCTTGCATGTGCGCAGGGGAGAGATCGGCCATAAACTTTTTTGCGGTTATGCGGTTGAGGCCGTTTTCGAATGCTTCCAAGTCCTGCCATAAGCCTTCGACGTTGTCGAGGGGGATTTGTACGGCGCGGTGGTATACCTTGCGCAAAGCGTCCATTTTTTGCTGCTCCTCCCAAGTCGTCGTCGTCTGAAGGTCTTGTTAGCTAATCCCAAGAGAAAATCGAAGCACTCACCTCGCCACTGCGCAGAAACTGCAAGTAGTCCCTCCAGATCTCGCCGCTGTCCTTGTCCTGTCCGACATGATTAAGTGCAAATTTGTACGACTTTCGAACCGTGTCGCGTGTTGAGGGGCCTGTATTGACGCGTCTGTCTCTTACTGAGCATGCCAGAAATATTGATCGGGAAAAGGGGACCTCACCTCACATAAACGAGATAGTACTTCCACAGATCGACTGACGGCGAAATTTTGAGAAACTTTCTGAACAGATCCTCTGCTTCGCTGAATGTCGACGGGTCACTCAGAAAGTGCCCGATGTAACGAATTTGTGCAGACGACTAATAATCAAGAATCAGACTCCGGTTGAGAAAAGAAAATCTTGAGGCGTGACACACGGTGTTCGGGTATTGCTGTAGCAGGGCATCGAACGAAGCGCGAACTTTCGTAATGTCTCCCGAGTTTTCTGCGACGTCAATGAGCCGCCTCCAGCTTTCCGGATTGTGGGGCATCTCCTTCAGTTCTGTGGCGAGAGCTTCGTATTCGGTTGGCGCTGGCACCGGTTCAGCCTGTGGCTCAGAATTCATAGCTTGGAGAGCATTGAGGATATCTTCCGATGGTTGTGTCTGGTCGCCAGTATAATTGTCCGGTTCTGCCATGATTCGAGCCACTGGCAGCGGAAAGGAAGACGTGGTCAAGAGTAGCAGCACAATAAAGCCAAAAGCACCAAGTCCAACTTCTCACGCCACGTGCATTTCATACTCAGCGGACAGTCCAGTTCTTTCAACTTTCCTTTCAAGTAAAGTACGAACACTTACTTACCCGTCGACCAGCATTCACGGTATGTAGTTCTGCAAAGTTCTTGAAATCGCCTGCGTCATTCATCTTGATCAAATTCGCCCATACAGCCTCATGGCATGCCATATTTGTCGCTCTGACTCGACAGTGTAGATACTCTCCCACAGCAATCAGTCGAGTCATTCCAGCCAGAACTATATGGGGTTGGTCGTTCATTTGGCTAGGTCGGCTATGCATCAGCCTTTAAAGTTTCGCAGCAACATATTTCCTCCACTGTGTTTGGAGAAGGTACGAAGTAGATATAGATTGTCTTCAACGCCTAAAATTCGTTTGCCAGTGTGGTGATGGAGGCTTTTGCTGTCATCTAGTAGATGGTGACTTTATGTCTCATACTGACCTGAAGTGAAGTGGCGCAAGTTGAATTGAGTTCGAAACAGCTGCGAGCCAACTACCAACATATGTTGAGGCTTAAGTTTCAACTGATGGGTGCGTGTAACCTGCGCTGGGTCAGGGTCAACGACCATTGGCTTGCTTCGTGAACTTGAACTTAGTGTATGTATTATCGGAAACAGTTGGCGCTTTCTTCTTCTTCGACACCTGGATCAGCTTAATATCGTCCGGACTCTTCTTGCACTTCAGCTTCAGTGTTCTACACTGTGCACAGGATCATATTGTCGTCATTCATCTCGATCAAATTCACTGTGCAGCCTCTGACTTGTACTCGACATGATTTGCTACAGTGCAGGACGGCTAAAGCCGACCTCTCATTTCTGACTTCAATATGAAATTTTTTGCCTCCTCCTCTTGGATTTGGGAAGGAACATGGCCCAATTAGCGTAAAAATGAAAAGTCCGAAAATTCCCCTATCACGTGACCAAATCCACATTTTGAACAGAAAAAATCAATTGT
>JABCKV010000403.1:0-12294 GCA_018282005.1 Asterophora parasitica | reverse complement strand
TCGTCAGAGAAAAACTGCCACCACTTCGTCCCACACCTCCTTCGAAACGTCCTTCCAACTGGAATGCGCCACTCTATCGACCTCGGCCAGATCGAACCGATGTATTCGAGGGCGAGATCCCCTAGAGACTTTCCCCGTGCAATCCTCATGAGCAGTACGTACTCGAATCGAATGCGGTTAACGCATGGCGGGTCGAGCGTTTTTTCTAGATGTCGCAGATAGCGTCTCCGCCGAAGTACTCCCGCGTCGTAAGGTTCCGCAAGACGAAGGAACCCACGAGTACCTCCTCGTCTGTAAGCTGCTATGGACGAATGATTTCGACGAGTCCCGTGGGTGCTGTTCGGTCAGCCTCCGGGTCGTCGTATAACAAACAGTCATGCGGCCCTCCCCTGAACGTCCGCAGCAGCAGCCAAAAGAACGGGATGATGTCCTTGTATTCGCGCGTGCCGGCGGAATGCGTCGAGGTACCCATAGATACTGCGATTGGGATTGCGCTTCTGAAGGTTCTCCAGCCGTCGGTAGGCGCAATGGTCGCAATCATCGCCCGAGTTGGATAGTTCGCCTTTCATGAATCTCTCGTATTCGTATTAGAGGCATTTGTCGTTGTGGTCCTCCGGCCAGTGCCGGCGCAGCTCCTCCCGCAACTCCTCCCGTAGCTCCTGGCACAAGGGCTCCTTGATATACTCTGCCCACATGTTCCAAAAGTGAGGCGGCTTGGACTTGAAAGCTAGTGACTCCAGCTCCGTGTCGGTGAGCATGTGAGGAGGCAGGTCGTCCAACCTTGTTGATTTCCCCAAGTTGATGAGCCGTCATTAGCCCATGACACAATGAATGTCCGGTAAAAGTGGCTTTCCAGAGGACGCCGCTGATTTCGTAGTATCGCTGAGCAGTTATCGCAAAGCAGACGGTGTCCCAGATGTCGTCGATATGCTCGACAATTATATCAATCACCTCTTACGATAGTCTTCCGAGGATGCTATGAGTGAGGTTTCTTGAAGATCTATCAAGCACGTCAGGTATATACTCCTCGACCGGGACTCAAAGATTGAAACTCACGGTGGGGCATACTCAAGAGCAAACTGAGATATGGGTATGGGCTTTATCGTAAGACGTCTCTGGCCGTGTGGACTCCTCAGCGCGTCCATGAGTGAAGAGTACTCTGATAAGAAAAAAGCGTGCCGCCGAGGGATTCGCCTTGACCATCAGATTTGTTTTCGCCTTCGCGGGGCAGCGGGACATTGACTTTGACTTTGTCCGAGATGTGAACGTAGAAACTTTCTAGAGGCATGGGAATTCGAACGTTCAACGTTCAGATTTTGAGTTCGAGTTCAATCTGCCGGACGGAGCACGGGTCCGGCTAGCCGAGAATGTCGGCACTCGGAAGTGCTTTGCGATCCAGCCAAAGTTCTTTCCCCGCGTGTAACACAACCCCGTGCTCTACACCGAATCCCAGCCATGGATTGACAAAACTTCTACCTTCATAATCTCGACAATTGAAACGACTAGGTGCAACAACGGCGGCAGAACTCTGGGGGCGTCGTACGCTGACGCTGCGCGCGGAGCTATTCCTTGTCCTTTACGATCGTTGACTATGCCCTTGAACAATGTCGTGTAAGTTCTTCACGTCGTTGAAGACGCTCACGTTGCTGACAGTGACTTCAGTGTTTTCACGCGGCTGCACGCGTAGCCTTAGACGCGTTTTTTCACCCAAACATCACCCTCCATGTTCTAGTCGTCTCTCTGCACGAAATGTAAGTCCTTTGTACTCGCGAAAGCTCTCTCAGACGGATTTCAAGTGATATCTATGTACTTTCAGCAACTAGAATCGTTCCTCTGGTAACCAGTCTTCCAGCCTAGTAAAGCAACATATGACCGCGGGCCGGAATTTCAAGGCGAAACATCATCGTCTGCGCAGGCAAAGGATAGATCAAGTCGCACGACGCCGCAAGCCTCGCAAATCGCAGGCACAGCCTTGGATGCGTTTTTTCGCCCAAACAACACCCTCGACGTTCTAGTCGTCTCTCTGCACGATGTAAGTCTCCTCCGCACTAGTCAAAGCCTTCTGATGATCTGATCTATAACATTTGGCCAAAAGGGACATAGGAAGGCATTTAATTACGGCGAGGGAGCACAGGCGTTCTGAGAAGTCGTGGGGGTACGTGACCGCTCTCCTTCACCTTAGTTCAATCCCGTCTAATGTCTTTCGTTCCGTCTACTTCCAGCTCCAGTTCTTCCTCCTCACATGGCTCTACGGCTCCCCCAGCCCCACCACTACTCGCGTATTTACGACGGACGAGTCTTCCTGGCGCGCTCGCGTAGCCCCGCATGTCTGTGGCGACTACCGACTCCCAGGTCAAGTAGGAAGAGGGAAGATGTTGCCAAGGGCGCCAATCTCATCGCCCTCGGCGACTCCGGGTAGGCTTCCGCGTCATTTTGTTGTTTTGAACGCTTCTCAAGGTTCCTTCCTGTTCGGTAGACCCTGTTCCGCCGCCGACATGCAAGGAGACATGGATTCATTGGGACCGATGTTCACCTGTATCCCTCACAGCGTCTCTGGCCTGAACTGGATCGCCTCGGAGGTGCCTCTGTGCCGCTTGACAACACCATGATCTCGGTACATCCGCCACCGGCCTCGAGCAAGGCCAAATAGTTCACCGCTGCACATCTTTTTCAATGGGGGATTCCACGTCACCGTGAGCATGGTTCGCCATGACGTTCAATTTTTTCCCAGGTCGCCCCCGAAAAACCGTGAAACTCCAACACCAACATCGACTCCACTTCTCCCGAGCGTGCCGCTGGTGTAATCACCGTCGGTGCCAGCACCATTGCTGATGCTCTTCAACTATTGTAGCCCCACCAGCTGTATTGTTCCTCGTGTACGATGGTGTCCGTAAATCATTCATTTGAATAAGGACCTGTGAGCAATGCACATGTCGGCAGAAGTTCATGAAAGGAAGGAAGCGGCAGTCCGGGCTGCAGGCTCTAGTTTATGGCCCCGCGGCGGCGAAGATTACTGTGGGGACGCCCACGTCACGCTTTGGGGCTCCAGCATGATGTGACCACGGTCTACCTCCACTATTCTCCCTGACGCTCTATACAAGTCCAGAGACGCATTCGATGATGGCCGCAATGTGTTCTTTTGGGTAACAGATATCCGCAAAGCAATTCAACTCAGTAAGTACGCGTCCTTCTTAGTAATCGGAGCCGCCCCGAGTCGCCTGACAGACAGCTGATGGTCTCCCTTGTTCCTTGTTATTAGGTTGGAGGGCGGAGAACATCGAGCCGATGACCGTGAAGAAGCTGTACCGACTCGTAGAAATTGCGTGGTGCAGGTCCTGCCTCAGTAGTCATCTGAATCCGAACATCGTCGAGATTTCCAGATGCCGCGTGAACGTTACTCCCTCGCAAAACGTGTTTCGATTCCGTGTAGAGCGTGTGGGACCCGTTCTTTCCACCGACTCCAGAGAAAATATCTCGCCCGGGGATCATTTTGGACTCTGCAGTTAGAGTAAGTTCCAAACCCTATAACGCCGACAAATACTTAAAAGCGACCATATGTAGATGGAAATTTCGACGAAACATCCCCGGTTTTCCGGCCTGAATCCATGGGATGCTTTGAAAATAACGTGAGGTACATCTTGTTGGACGTTGATCTCCGCCAAACGGCAAGTTTCCCTGCACATTCACTCTCCAGAGTCGATGCAGATTCTTAAGGGGCTACTACTAACAGACCGATATGCCGGACGAGATATCTAGTGCTTTCCTCAAACGTGATAACAACACGTGCTACTTTTTCAGCCAAAAGCTGGGCATAGGCACGGCGTCAGTGCAGTGGATTGTACACCCGGCCCTTTTTTATGAGGTACGTTTTTTTTTCGCCCAGGAATGACGCTCAATTGCTGACTGGAAGTGGAAATGATAGACTATGAAGAGCTGAAAGCCAAAGCCGGACGGTGCGTTTTAACAGAAAAGATCAAGCGCCTTATGGTTCCTGCAAATGCGGTTAATTACCATGCATTTTAACCTCATCTGTCTGTTCCGTGAAAATATGCTGTGTGTAGACTACGATGAGGTATGCTCTGAATAGTCTTGGCGACTTGCATGATCCCAAAATCGCGTTGATTTCACAGGATGATGGGTTTCGAATCGTGCTCTTCTCCGCTGAAGCCTATCCCGATCTGCGGAAACACTCCTCATCAACGGCAACAAAGATAACCGAATCGACGACCGCTATCTGGAATGGCATTTTGCACGCGGTCTTTGGGCACACACGATAGACAATTGTGGTCCGGACGCCGACGGTGCCGACAAGGACACCACCCACCTCGCTGACGAGGAGGGATGGGCAGAAGCAGCCGATGGCGACCTTGAAGACAAAGAGTGGAAGGATGTCGAGGAGGCCCATTTCATCCATGCGTGGTTTACTGCCTACGAGAAAATGCTGGATTCGGAGTCTGGATAGTCTCGTTGTCTCTCTCTTCCACCAGCACTGATTGGGAATGATGTACGATCTTCACACAAGCTTCGGCTCTTGAGGAGTTGACTACACGACCATTTCGTCGGCCCGCATGGTGGGGTGACCTTCTGCGCCACACCCACAATATGCCCGGGTCGCCGAAAACGGAGACCTTGATACTTGAGATTGTTCACTAATCATGCTTCAGCGCTTTCTACCTTGAGCATCTAGCAGAAGCATCATACGTGGCCGATCAAGGACCTTACGACGACTCAACTGAAGCTCGCCGTCGGCTCGCTTTTGCATCGATCATCATATCATCCGGTAGAGACCGGGAACCTGACGCGTCCGACGTGGAGTGGCGTCGAGCAGTATGGATTCCGGGCCTGGCCCACGGCTGCGCTGTCTGCTGGCGCACAGCCACCGGGATATCTAATCTACTATGTGTGTGTAATGTATGTAATCTATCGTATCTGTATCGGGACGTGCGACCCTGAGTGGTCATCTGCACCGGCGTTCACTGTGTAAAGCGCACCTAGTAGTACTTAGCTAGTCTCCAGCGAATTCCGATTTGTCAACGACTCCACCTGCTAGAACACTCAAGCCTTGACAGAAATCTTAGGTTTCCATGCAGTACGACACCTCCGCTGCTTGAAAAAGGTGAAGTTGGTACGTATGGCGAAACTTGTTGGTGTAAGCAATATCACCCCAAAGGAAGCTCTCCTCGGCACACTCGTCGTATTTTAGGGAACGTGATCGGAGTTTGATTGAAAGTGATCGACGCGTCCCTCGGCCCATCGTCTTCAATTTCAAACCCCTGTTGTAACCATGTGAAGCTCTTCTTTCACTCTTTCCTTTTTCCTTCATTTTTCGCCGTTCTAGATACGAAATCTGTAGCAAGTCTCGGCCCTCGATTGGATTGACGGCTATGCCAGTGAACATCGAGGAAAACCAAGGGGCGCTTTTGGCCGGCGCTTTCGTTGCTCTCGGGTATGTTGGATTTGATCACTGCATCTCATACCTTTGACTGACAGAGAATAGGCTTTCAGGTGTCCTTGCAGTACAAGCACGTCTCTACTTCAAGCTTTACCCCTCAGATTCCTCCGTGCTCAAAAGTCTGGTGTGTTTTCGCCGACCGGATCATTCTCGATCGTTCCCTGACGTGCAACAGGTCTTTCTCGTCTGGAAAGTCGATTTATTGTATTTGATACAGGCCGCCGCCTAACGTATCGACAGGATCCTGGATTTGATGCACTCCGGGCTTGTGTGCGCGACAATATGGCGCTACCTCATCGAAGATAATGGACGCGCCCTGGAGACAATTCGGATACCGCTGTTAGTGCTGCCGGCTATGCCTTCTTAAGCTTTTCTCACCCGGGTTGCGCGTTTAGGAGTCTATGCGTATGCTGTTCCTGCTATTCTACAATCCCTTCGGAGACTTACGCTCCAGGTGCTACAGCTCAGTATTGTTGTCACTGTAAGCGCTAGCTAGAGTTATTATTATCACACAATCGTTGTTGACCTCTCCTTTTCAGGCCATTACGACAGTGCTTGTTCAAGGGTGTGTCATATCTCTTATTCTTTCCTCCTCGTTCACTCATTGTCTTCAAGCTTCTTTGTACAACGTATTTTGCTCCGTTCGTTTTCCCCAACTTCATGTCCGCAGGGATCGAGCTGAGTAGGTGGCTTCTAGTGAGCGAGAATAACTGGTATATTACGGCACCAATCGTGCGTGCATTACCATTAACCTGGTCCGCGCTAACTCGTACACGCAGTTTTCCCTCACAATCTGCCGAATGTGTGAGCTCGCAAATTCCTCTGCGATTGTAAGTGCGAGTTCTCAACGGCTCATCCAAGGACAGGCTCGGCATTCGGTAAGTTCCAGAACATGACCGGTATATTCTGTAGCTGACGCTCCTCCAGTCACAACTGGGAAAATGTAAGATCCAGTATTAGCCATCGTCGGTTGTCCTTCTCACATTGGATCTTTGCATTAGGATGCACTTGAAGTACTTCGTCTTGTTCAAGGCCGAGGTCGGCGTACGTCCAGTCACACCCGTCTGTCTTCTACCTCGAAATTTACTGGAAATAACTTTAGTGGCTTTTGTCGCTGGGGCTCATACTTTCCTCCATCGTTGATATCCTCATCACCGTTTCTATGTTCATGCTACTTCGAAACCGTAGATCACAATCCTCAAGGTAATGATACTCACCTCCTTTCTATCATCATTAGACTACTACCACATCCAGGTCACGACATATCTTTGATTTGCTCATCCTCTACGCGTTTGAAATCGGCCTTTTGACATGGTGCGTTCGATGCCGTCATCGCACTGCCTTGCTAACTAACGGCCACTCTAGTGCGGGAACGATCACATCCTTGCTTTGTGTATATTGTCCCAATCAAGTGTTCGACCCAGATGACGCAAACTCTTTTTTCAGTGGCTCACGATGCAATACAACATGATTTTTCTCGGTGTTCATTTTGTCATTGGGAAGCGTAAGCTACACTTTTGGATCTTCTCGAGCTCACCCTTTGACAACTTTGCATTTACAGTATACGCCAACTCCCTTGTGGCCACGTGCGTGTTCAAGAACAGTACATCTACAATCCTGTTGTCCTCACCATCTTTGTAGGCTACACACTCGCTACGGTCTCAGGCAACACTTTCATGAACCTGAGGATTTCGTGCTATCCGCCTTGGACCACGACACGCAGTTTCAGAGCCAGCTTCAAGTCAACGATCCTCTCCAGGTGTGTACGAGCACGGCTTCGATGATGAGTAGTATCGGACCGCAGGCCTGATCACCCTTTATAGTTATCTGAGATTCAGTCCCGACATGTGTCTAAGTAGGCGGCACCAAGAGATGTGGAAGGAGTCGAGCTCCTTTAAATTGTACGGGCTCTGCGAGTTATACTCTCTAATGACTGTGCATCCAAGAGCAGCCAGGAAACTGGAGATTCAGTACAGGCATCGTAGCTCGGGGGAGCGACCTCACCTCCTCGCCGTGGCGTCTGCGGGGGGCGAGCCACTCACAGTCCTGTGCTTTTCAGAATGTACGTCGTTATTGCCCAAAAATATCAATAGCACCAAGGATATACGTTCTCGGATTCATCTCTTCCAATGCGCACCGACAGACGCACAGCAATGTCGCTTGGGAGTCCTTGTTGGCGCGTGTAATAGCAATATACATTGGCATTGGGATCCACGAAGCATCTCTGTTTGCTGCATGACAGACACGATCGTCCTCAGAATCATTCAGACTTGAAGTCGTCTGTGCCTGATCCACAGCCTCCCATGAATCTCTCACATTCAACTTGGTGGTCGACGTCGCTCCCGCAGCTCCTAACTTCCGCTCGTTGTACGCAAGTTCCTTGGTAAACTCAAAATGCAGAACCGATGGAAAATCTACGAAAGTTTCCAGGTAGATTCCCCTATGTGTCCCTCCAAATTAATGCATTAGTGCACAGCTTCAGCCAATCGAGCTCATGGAGTTTTCAGGTCCGTAGAGCCAATAGAACAATTATTTGACATTCGCTGCTCGACACCTGCAGTGTGTCCATGAGATTAAATTGCGCCTCTAAACTCTAAAGCGGACCTGTGGAAAGAAGAAGTCGACACAGTTATTTTTGGAACTTTTCGATCCGCTGTAATATCCTGCCACTCAGTTGCACCAGTACCTCCAGTCAAGACTTGTATCCGTGGAGGGAGTGGTTTAGAGTGGTCACCAACCAGGGTTAAAGACAGAAATGTGTGGCGACGCGTGGCGTACGCTAGTAACGCTACAAATTATGATACTACGTAGCGCGGCAGAGTTACCGTAATCACAGTTGCAAAGTCATTATCGACTCGGACACGTCGAATTTCAATTACTTATTCATTCCCCCTAATACTCATCAACACCCTGTTGGGACCATAAGAAAGTCTCCTTCTACAAGTACTTCACCGCTCGTCCTTCTTTTTTCGCCTCTTCCCAACCAATTCCCAACGAAATCTGCGGAGAAGTAGATCAAGGCGAGACATCGGATTCACAACGGCTATGGCCAGCATCGCGCAAAACCAAGGGGCACTTTTGATGGGCGGTTTCGTTGCTCTGGGGTATGTCAAGGCCACGATGATCGCTCCGTGCCCATACTCACCATCGAAAATGAACAGGTTGTCAGGCGTCCTTGCAGTACAAGCACTTCTGTACTTCAAGCTCTTCCCCTCGGATACATCGATGCTCAAATCCCTGGTATGTTTTCACAGTTCACTGGTCGGATAACCCTCGTTTCCTGACATGCTACAGGTCGCTGTCGTCTGGAAAGTCAATGTCCTGTGATTGATACAGGTCGCATTCTGACGTCTCGACAGGATCCTGGATCAGGTGCACTCCGGGCTTGTGTGCGCGACGATTTGGCGGTATCTGATCGAAGGCAATGGGCGCGACCTGGAGACAATTCCAATCCCACTGTAAGTGGCTGCTGTCGATGTTTGCTTTTCTCACATGGCCCATGGTTGCGCGTTTAGGTGTCTAATTGTACGCTGTTTCCCACTGTTTTACAATCTGTTCGGAGACTTACGCTCAAGGCCTTGCAGCTCAGTGTCGTTGTCACCGTAAGTGCCAGCGAGTGTTTTCATACAAGTGCCGTTGACCTCTTCTTTGCAGGCCCTTATGACGGTGTCCGTTCAAACGTGGGCCGCATCCATCATTCCGTTCTCGCACCTTACTGATTTTCTTTCAAGCTTCTTCGTACAACGTATTTTCCTCCGTTCGTTTCCCAACATCATGTCAAACGCAGAGATCGCGCTAACCGGACGACTTCTAGTGAGCAAGAAGAACTGGTATCTTACGGTGCCAATCGTGCGTTCATTTCTCATGAATTGCCTGGTCATAGCTAACATAAACGCAGTTTTTACTCGCAATCTGCCGAATGTGTGAGTTTGCGAATTCCTCTGCGGTTGTCAACATCGGTTCTCAAAACGGCGTCTGCGAAAAGGCTCGGGATTCGGTACGTTGCAGGACATAACCGTTCCAGTATTATATGTAGCTGACGCTCCCATAGTCACAAGTGCCAAAATGTAAGATCTAGTATGAGCCACCCTCGGTTGTCCTCCTCACATTGGTTTTATCACTAGGATACAGTTGAAGTACTTGGCCGTGTTCAAGGGCAAAGTCGGCGTATGTCCAGTAATACTTGTCTTCTTACTCCGAAACTTATTGGCGTTCCTGTAGTGGCTCTTGTCCCTTGGACTCGTACTTTCCTCCATCGTGGATATCCTCGTCACCGTTTCGCTGTTCATACTCCTTCGAAGCCGTAGATCGCGATCCACCAGGTAAGGAAGGTCCCCTCGCTCCATCCTTTCTATCACCATCAACTACCTCATCCAGGTCACGACATATCTTTGATTTGCTCATTCTCTACGCGTTTGAAACCGGCTCTTTGACATGGTGCGTCTGACACCGTCATCGCTCCACCTTGCTAACTGGCCTTCTAGTACGGGAACGATAATAACCTTGATTTGTGTAATTTTTGCATTCAAGTCCTTAACCCAGATGACGCCAACACTTTTTTCAGTTGCTCACGATGCAGCACAACCTAATTTTCCAGGGCCTGCATTTCGCGATTGCAAAACGTACGCTACACGTTTCGGATCTTTTCTCGAGCTCTTCTGACGACTTTTTTCATTTATAGTGTACGCCAACTCACTACTGGCCACGTACGCCGTTTCATCGCAGCGCATCTATGATACTGCGTCCTCACTGACTTTGCAGGCTAAACGCTCGCTACGGGCTCAGACAACATGTTCATGATTCCCAAGACGTCACGCTGTCTGCTTTGGAGCGGGTTCCGAGACAACTTCAATTCAACGGTCCTCGCCAGGTCGAGGTGTGTACGAACATGGCCGGTCAATCATGCGTGTCTGACCGTATCCAGTCATCTGAGGTGACCAAGCAGGAGCTCTGACCTCGCCCCGACAGAAGCTTAAATACCCCTTATATACCCCTGAAAAAAGTTTACATATCTCAAGGCCACCACGTCTATCTAATCTCCCTCAATTTATGTACCAGTATAGTTTCTCCCCCCGCCCCCGAAGAAGGGTATGTGGGGGGAGAAAAAACAGGGCCAGCCGTGCGTGACGGCCGGGCATGGTATTCTACTACATGACATGACTACGATAACTTGAGTAAATTTGGGGCAGCTGTTGCGTTGTGGCGCATTACAGTGTATTCAAGTTTCAAGTTTCCGCCCACGTATCTCGAGCTCTCACCTTGCTTGTTCATACAACATCGTCCTGAGCACTACGTCTACCATGGAAGAAGAAGTTCAGACATTAGATAGAGACTATGTTGACTCATTTAACACTACCTACCCTCCCACTATCCATACACCAGTATGCCACCAATCTTATCAGCCTTTACCTCGAGGAACTTCGTAAAACTACACATGGACAAGCCCCGTTCAAACGCACTGGAATCAGCTACCCTTTGGCTCAACTCCCTCCAATCAAGATGCGTCTGTAAGTCCCGAATGAAGATTATGGCCCCACGAGCTTCAAGGGCTTACTTTTTGCGTTGCAGTCTCCCTGGTACTACCCATCTCCGCAACAGGCCACCTCTTCAGTCACTTCAACCCAGATCTCATCCAGCGAAGCCTCTCGACAGTCTTGAGAGTGATCCTTGCCCACTCACATGCTGATCAACAAGCACCTTCGTTGGTGCAATCAATATCCCAATTCCATCCTTCCCCCGAGCCTGAGCAGCAATCAAGCGCGTATGGAGAACCAGGGTCTTCCCTTGTGAAGTCGTGATTGCAAGAAATAAAACTTTGCCGTTGACGAGGTCCATGCCATGAAGAAGTTGGTGAGGGTGGAGGGAAGGGACACAACATCATTCTCGAAGAACCAGTTCCAGCCATTCAGGAGTGTTTACTGCAGGTTGGCCGGGTTTATGCTACACGGCGACGCGTCGACTCAGCTCAACTGTTACAACTTACATCAGACTCTCTACCATCCCGAAACACCTGAATATCCCGCAAGAAATATGTCTGCTTCTTTTTTGCCATTCTCAAATTCTTTGAATGCTGGAACATATACACCTTCTCCATCTAAGTGGAAGCATGCCGGGTCTCTCTCTGATAAGGAGAATACCCCTCTGGGAGGTCCAAAACCTTCGAAGCATCCCTACACTAAACAGAGGACTACTCTTGAGAAGCTCGAGTATGTCTTTGCTGCCCTTGCAAGCATCAACTGGTCACTTTCAGAATTTCTCTTCCATACCTTTTCTACAAAAGATGATGCTGGAAACAAATTATCCTGCAGTGACTGACACTCCAAATACTCGCAGAATTTCCTTCTTGGCAACAGTACCCACTCTGTTGCAACAATTGTAGGGAGCCCGAACTGCACCATCTTTGATACCTATGCAGATAGAAAGAAATGCCTGTCAGTTTGTATGCTTACACGTGAAAAGTGTTGAGGCATCTTACCATATCCTCCTGAAGAGCTTTTGTGGGGCAAATGATAATGAGCCCTGGATCTTTTAGAAACAAGAGATTTCTGAGCATGACACTGGTGTCCTGAGATATGGTGTGAATGACAAGCATCAGCATGATAAAGTAGCCTGTTTTGACACCGTCAGTTGCCATCATAGCTACGAGATCAAGACCATCCATGACAGCACATATACCATAGATCTGGTAGTCGTGCGCACCGAGCTGGAGAAGTTGGGAGAGAATCCTCCATGCAAGGGTATGACCTGCTGGTGTGTCATACACTGCCTGAGTGGTGATAGGGTCTGCGCTGGGTATTTCGGGATTTTCAGACAGAGAAAGCGTGGTCAGGCTCATATTAGAT
>JABCKV010000401.1:0-12306 GCA_018282005.1 Asterophora parasitica | reverse complement strand
CAAGTCCATAAACGTCTGTAGCGAAGTCGGTGAAGGGAAAAGCGACCATGGTCCAAGGCGAGTCCAGTAGTCCCAGTCCAAGTCCAAGTCCAACGTGTCCACTCGCGCCACCAGATCCTCCCCTCCCCCGCGGCACCTAATACGTCTTCTTGTCGTCCAATGGTCTTCTTGTCGTCCGATGCCCCGTGCCCCAAGGTCCCACCTGGAAGAGAAGAATCAACAAACGACGACGGTGGACGGAAGACGCACGCGAGGGTCCGAGTCGTCGAGGAGAAGCAGCTGTAAACTCGAGGCGCCCGGTCTCTACACCGCTGCCGCCCCAACGAACCGAGAAGATGTAAGCTCAACAAGTCAAGAAAGCGGTAGATAATCTACGAAGACGTCACCGAACTCCAGGTCTTCCTGTCGTCCGAGCCCCGTGTCCCAAGGTCCAGCCTGGGAGAGAGAATCAGCACACGACGACTGTGGACGGACGACGCACGCGAGAGTCCCAGTCGACGAGGAGAAGCAGCTGTAAACTCAAGGCGCCCGGTCTCTGCACCGCTGCCGCCCCTGGAGATGAAGTCGTAAGAAATGGTCTGGCAACGGGGAATGAGAGTGACGAGGTACCGTGCACCAGAGGCTGACATTTGCGGTCTTCGTGGGGCGTCTTGACGGGGCAGGCCGTTCGGGGGAGGGACGCTTGACGGGGCAGGTTTTCGGAGAGCATCAAGGGGCTCTTGAAGGGGCAGGAGGGGCGGGATCTGCAGAAAAAGAGGATATAGGGGAAGGCGGGATATACAGGCTTTACAAGAAGCCCGAGCCACAGGATTTACACGAAGGTGCGATAGCGAAGGTGGCCGTACTCTTCAGGACCAGGGCATTTTTCGAGGAGAATGGGAACGGAGATGATGGGAATGGGGGAAAGACGGGCGCGAGGGGAGAACATGACTCGCGCGCGTCGGAAGAGGGGCAAATGGAAGAGGTGGTGTAGGTGGAGATGTGGGAGGACAGAGAGAAGGAAGAGTCAGAGGAGGACAAAAGGGAGGAGGAAGAGGAAAAGGAAGAAGAAGAGGTGCATGTGAGGAGGGATTTGGAGTTGAAGTGGGTGTAGAGGGTGGTGGCGCGGACTTTAAGAGAGGCGAACATATTGTAGGTAGAGAAGGGTGGTAGTAGGTATTTTGGTAGGATGGTTTGGGTTTGGGTTATAGGTTTGATAGTGGGGGTAATTGGACAAGAGGCGAATGGGGGGAAAAGTGACATGCAAGATATTATATAGAGAGCGATTTTAGTTCAGACCAGGTAATAGGGGAGAACGTTTTCAATGCTTTGCCGTGAACAAGCCGAGGACTGCTGGTCAAAATCAGAATAGTGACAAGATGGACTGACTGGCGGAGAAATTGTAGAAAAACACACAGACTCAAGCAGAAATGCCAGCCTCCGAGTGTGATAGTCGACGTGTAGCCGGATATGTCGCGCTTCCAGAGACCAAAGCACTTGCCACCCCCACCCATGGCTCAAATAGCTAGATCATACCTGTATATACACTAGATTCCTTTCCGACGCGAGAATTCGCGCATATATGTGACCGTTTGGCATGCCCAAGTTCAAGTATTATTAACTGAAAAGCACCGCGACGCATAGTTTGTCGTTGAGCTCGAGTACAGAGTGTCGCCGAAAGAGTAAAACAGTTCATGGAGAGTTATGCAGACAGATTTTCAAAGTATTACACGTAGTATAGTGAGCCAAGTTTCATGCAAACTGAGCAAAGTAAAGAGCCTGATGTTCATTGCCGAATGCCGATCAACGACCGTGTTCCCTGGTCAACGAAAGTGGAATTCTGTAGAATTCTTTTGTACTTTGTCGATGGGCTTGACGATGCGCTCAAGAAAGAGGTCAAAAACCCGGTCATGATAATTGACTATCTAGATTGTCCCTTCCCTACTCATTCCACGGCTTCTGGTGTGCATCGGCAGAGGTAGAGTGCAAAAGATCGAGAATGGTATAGGGATAGATAAATCATACGTGCTCGAGTGTTACAACAGAGAATAGATATTGGTACTAGCCACCCCTCGTCGTCAGATGTGTGCGACGAGTACATCTCCGCGCCTCATCCCCTTCTTAGAAATCGTAATCATCACCGCCTCCATAATCTAAAAGATCAACGCGCCAGTTCAGTCGTCAACAACATCATCAGCAACGAAAGAAATCACTCACCATCGCCATAGTTGTTATTAATGATCGTAGTATCTCCATCGTCGTGGTCGAACGCATTGGCCAGTAACGCGCCTCCAAGCAGACCCGCACCACCCGCCGCGAGCATCCCACCCATCCCCACTCCGCCACTTCTCTGCGGGGGCGGCGCCTGTGCGTACACCACCTGTGGTGGCGGCTGCGCGTACTGCTGTGGTGCGTATCCCCCGCCTGCGCCCGGGTATCCACCAGGGCCTTGGTTATTGTTATTCTTCTTCCCGAAGAGGCCACCGAAGAGACCTAGCAGAATAAACACATATAAGAGATCCCAGCACCCCAAGCAGAGGCAGATCAGAAAAGGGGTTAATTAAAAACCCACCTTTGCTATTGCTGTTGTTGTTGCTACCGCCGCCATATTGTTGTGGCGGAGGTTGAGCGTATCCGCCTCCATACCCACCCTGCTGAGGTGGCCCTCCGTATCCCTGCCCTCCATATCCACCATACCCGCCCTGCTGCGGTGGTCCCCCAGAGCCATACCCAGGATCGCCGCGATACCCGCCGGCATCGGGCTGAGGGAAGCCGTACCCGTCGTTGCTCTTGTTATCGCCACCGTATCCTGGCCGTGTGCTGTTGTTGGGTGGGGGAGGGCCGGAAGGCGCGGCGTACTGCGTAGGGGGCGGGGGAGGAGCTCGTCCGAGAGGATGCTCCCATGTTATCTGTGGGGGGTTTGCTTGAGTGTTTACATAGAACCTGGAAGTACATTTATTGTCAGAAACGGACACTGAGCGACGAACAGCGAACTCACCAGGCTTTGTAGCTACAGCAAGAAAGGAAAAGAGGTTTCGTTCAGAATCTAGGCGATCAAGATAAGATCTCCCACTCACTTTGCGTCGAACTGGGTTATCCAGCCCGCTGGAAGGGGCCGAGAATCAGGATTTGTGGTTGGGGAATCGTACGCCGGCGGGGCAGACATGGTCGTGGTGGAGGAAAAGAAAGACAGAAATAAGCAGATGTGGGTCAGGAGGACGGATTTATAGCTTGGCTCCGTTGTGCCGTTGTGCCTCCGGACACAGCCGCCATAACCGGCAAACGCAATCCCTGGTAACGTTATCGAGAAAATCCCATTACATGGACAGCTGTAAATGTGGGTTTGGCCTCATAATAGTGCTCTCAAGGCGCTCAGAATTGAACACCGCAGTCTGCCGCAGTTGACTAGAACTTTGGCGTACACAGCATCTCCTGCCACGTTTTCAGATCCCCGACCAAAGTCGCCCGAAAAAAACGCACTGCCATGCGGATCTTTGGCCATTCTGTCGAGATCAAGCGTGATACAAATTGATGACGATACGACAGATGGATGGATAGGATGGATCTAGAAAAACTACCCGAATGATAGTGAATAGGTTGTGGAAATGTGCGCAAGTATCTGAACTGAAGGAAAAGAGAGGGAGCACATATGAACATCCGTCCCAAAGGTGCCAATGAACGAAAAAGAGAGAACAGTCGTCGAGGAAGACAAAAAAAATTGGCCGCTATGTAAGTTGGAAGAGGATAGGTAGCGTCAGACGAAGTCACAAAGACAAGACGACGGGCTCCCAACCACTCACATCCAGCAGTCCATTTAGCGAGCTCCTCCCATCGTCATAGGGCGGGGCACGGCCACCGTACCAGTTTCGTGCCAGTCGCGGCCACGTCGATCTTGCTGCCAGTACATGCCATCGTAACGCGCCTGGTGGTCATAAGAAGCCCTAGACCTATCCTGATGAGAGCATTGATAAATCATCCTCATAGTGCATGCTGCTTCCGTGCCCGTAGCCAAAATCAGAGTATTCGCACTCGTGCCGCGCGTAATAGTAGCCAGCATCGCGATAGTCATAGTCATGCTTGTAGCGGTAATCGCGGTCGTAGTGCGTGTTGCGTGTGGGAGCATCCCTCGAATATCTACCGCACTCGCGCGGCGTGTAGAAGCCAACATAGTCATCGTCGTATCCGTCGCGGTAAGGATCGCGCGTGTTGCGCGGAAGAGCATCCCGTGAGTATCCATCCAGGGGCACATAAGCCCCGTGAGCCGCGTCGCTGTGTGTCCTCGAGTGAGGGTCACACCGTCGATGAAGTGTTGAAGCTCAGAGCCGAGAGAGACGAGATCGCTACAAGAAAAACGCGCTTGAAGATCATCCACGGTCAGAGATTCAGAGATTGTCTCCCCCGCGACAGCAGGAGTGTTGAGCGGAACTAGAGACAACGGCTTCGAGGCCGGTGGAGCTTCCGCAACGTGAGGCACGATACAGGAGGCCTCCCCAGCGATTGTCCTGAAAGCCGTCGGCTCTGTCGTCTTCGAGTTGTGCTTCTGCTTCCCGTCGGCGCTGGTGTTGGGGGTCGATAGAGGTTGTTGGCTGGCTGTGACGCTGGGATCTATTGCGAGTCTCGCGTCGATGATGTATTGAAGCTCAGAGCCGAGAGAGCCAGTATCGTTAGGACATAACTGCGCTTTAAGACCATCCGTGGTCAGAGCAGCTGTGTCATCCCTGGCAAAAGCAGGAGCATTGAGCGGATCAAGAAACAACAACTCGGAGGCCGCCTGCGCGAGAGGGGCTTCTGCATCGGGAGGCACTGTACAGGAGTTCTTCCCCTTCTCAGCTGTCTTACCGATAGTCTTGGAAGCCGTCGCCTCTGTCGTTTTAGAGCTGTGCTTCTGCTTTCCGTCGGCGCCGGCGTTGGAGGTCAATAGAGGTTGTTCAGTGTCCGTCGCGAGCCTCGCCCCACGTCTAGCGCGCCTGCCTCTTTTTCTGGTCTTGATACGCTTTGAGCCTTCATGACGGAAAAGTAAGCTTGTCGACGCGTTATATTTTTTAAAGTATACCCCACCAGTCGACGTGGCAGGCTCGCCGTTCATGGTCCCGAAGGTTTCGGGGACGTCCTCATGCTGAGATGTCGAAGCGGTGGCGGCGAGCGGCTCTTGTGGGGGCCTATTAGAGATGGCGAGCTGTTCCAAGAACGCGAGAAGAGGCCTCTGCAAAGCACGAATAGGTGGCCCTTTTCTTCTTCTTCTTTGGCTTGGGAACATTTTGGTTGGCTTTCAGAAACAAAAGATTCGGAAGGATCGTGCAACACCGGGTTAGCAGGGATTGAGAATGAGCCCATTTTGTTGACGTACCATTGACATCGCTCTATGGTTCGCGCTTCCTCTTGCTGGCACCATTTGAAGGCGCAGAATTCTCATCCGCCACGGAGAATGCGTCAACTTTTGAACTTAAGCAATCAGTCCCCACAATGCCCTGGGGCTTGTCGACCACAGAATTCGTCTCCATCCTGAATTTCACGAAAAGAAGTGAGCGTTGTCGCGAAGTGCGCCTTTGAGCCAATCACGCACGTGGGCTTGATTTTGTCAACCTGGGTGAGACTATCCTGGGCGGGTGGTACACAGACAACTGTGGAGCCACCAGGTAGATCAGAAGACGCGTCGCCGTGATCGAGCTGCGCGAGACAGGCGAGGATGGCCGGCGTTCTGGGCACGTCCTTGAGCAGTTCGAATATGGTATGCGTCGCCAGTTTGAATTAGGAGGTGCCGGTGAGGCTTGTGAAGTATATCTAGTAACAGGGGGAAGGGTTTATGGCCCTTTGGCTAGCGGAGTGCGGATAGTACGATAGAGACAGGGAGAGGTTGAAAGAACCTGCCAAATGTCATCAAATTCGGGTAGATAAGATAAGATTGCCACTTCACCGAAATGCACTGGGACCTCGCTAGCATAATCAACTGCAAACGACGACTGTACTCGCGATCGGTCGACACAAGGAGTAGTGCTAGAGAAACGCCATCCCATCAGTTATCAAGTGTAACGCCGCAGGGAGCGCATCTAGAAGGATGCAATGCAATGCTATCGTCCGCGAGTGTGTACCAGGATGAGGAGTTTTCAGACGATTTTCAGAGTGCTTGCTTCAGCATATTGAGGCTGCGAAACTTCGGAATTGGCGAGGGGAAGCGTTGGTGAGGTCCGTGCTTATCGTGACTGTCAAGATACATCAGATGACCGTCGTGCCATTATACATCGAGGATCAAGGGCCAGTAGAGGACCAGGACGTCACATATGACCTGCACAGTACTTGAGCTCAAGGAAAAAGACCGCCTCTTAGACTCTCTGAAGCAAAGACCATTCAGGTCAATGGCCATTCCACGGAGTGGCATCAAGAAACATTGCATGGCGGACGGAAAGATACGCATCTACTGAATCTTTTTATCCTGTGAACTAAAGCCCTTCGGCGCCTCCACCCTAAGGGGGCTTTGAATACTCGCGAGCGCCTTGAAACCGAACAGCACTATAGGGAAGAGGACAAAGAATGCGACGAGGAGCACGGTGATGATGCCCGGAGTGAGCAGCTGGTAACGGTGAAGGATGCCACCTGCGGGAAGAGTGACGTTCTTCGGTGCTTGGGCGTAAACGGCGTCGAAGACGGGCGAGGTGGGGACTTGACGCGCAGCGTGCTGAGCGGCAAAGCTCAGCTCGGGCGCATGCGAGGGTAAGGTGCCCGTGTAGACAACAAGGTGGTTGGGATACGTGGTGGCGAGGTATGCAAGCTCGTCTGCGAGCTGAGAGGCTGTAATGGAGAGGCAAAGTGGTGGACTTAGGCGCCGAAGGAACACAGATGATGCTGACGTACAATACAACGCGACTTTGTCTTTCCTCGTGCCCCCAGACTGGTTCTCCAGCGACGGCAGCTTGATGTTCACGACGTTCCTAGAGTCGTGCGTGTAGTGACCCGGGTTGGATCCCGGGGTGAGCGTGACAAGGTCGGACCCGCAGCGCGTGGCGATATTTTCAGCAGTGTTGGCGAGATTGGCGACTGGGGAAAGGTATTGGAATTGGCGCTGAGAGGAAGATTCTGAGAGAATTTGGACAAGCTTTGACGATGGCGAGAGTGTGCGGAGGTCCGTAGCATGCAACTAGATTTGTTTGGGTCGGTGTCGATTGGATTTTACAGAGACTGACTCACCCCTTCTTGTTCAATAAGAATAACAGCATCATAGTCACAGATATCTTCGCTGGAAGCGATGCTTTTCAGAAGAGACCGCGAATGGCCAGTATTCGAGGGCAGGAGATCAAGCGTCTTCGACCTAGGCATGTTCCGTTCAGATTCAATGACTTGACAAGATAATTTTGAGGATTTACGAGTCAGAAGACCATGCTACCAGCGGGACAGTGTTTGAGAAAGCAAAGGCAAGCGGACAGAGGGCAGCAGCGACAAGAAATCTGGCCGCCATGACGGTTGTGGACGAGGAACAGCTCATCACATGACCGGCAACCTTGAAAAACATGTGACTGCGGGGTATGTACAAGCTCCGAGACGATGTACGTACCACGTCCCGAATTTCTTCTTTCATTTACCACCACTATAGCAAATGGCTTCGCTCCTCAGATCCTCCGTGAGATTAGCCTCCAAGCCCCGTTCGATCGGTACAGTACGGTGAGCTATAGCATAATTCGGTCTACATCTCACAACTCAACACCTCCTTCAGGACTTTCACTGGTTCGCGGTGCAGACGCTCTGAGAATGAATTCGTCGGGTCTCTGGACAACTTCACTGACGAGGAAAAGATGCTGCGCGAAGCCGGTACGCGAAAAATGCCTTCAAAGTTGTGGGTGATCTTTAATAACCCGTCCATTTAGTCCAACGGTTTGCAGCGGATGTCGTAGCTCCCAAGGTCCGGGAGATGGACGAGAATGAGAATATGGACCCCGCAGTGATCAAGGGTCTGTTTGACCAAGGGGTGGGTCTGACTTGACCCCTCAATTATGACCAGCGGGCTAACTTTGCTCCAAACACAGCTTATGGGTATCGAAACCAGCGCTGAGCATGGCGGCGCGGAGTCCTCGTTCACCTCTGCAATCATCGCCATCGAGGAGCTGGCTAAAATTGACCCCTCAGTCTCTGTGATGTGTGACGTACACAACACTCTCGTCAATACTATCTTCCGAGCGTACGGGACGAAGGAACAACAAGCGAAGTGGCTACCCCAGCTTGCCGAATCCAAGGTCCGTCCGTCGCCATACCTCCCGCACGCCCCTATCCGTACTCACGAGCATGATATTTTAGCTGGGGTCATTCTGCCTGTCCGAGCCCGTGTCGGGCTCCGACGCCTTTGCGCTGCAGACGCGCGCAAAGAAGGATGGCGACCACTGGATCATCAACGGTTCCAAGATGTGGATTACCAACTCGCACGAAGCTGAGATTTTCCTCATTTTTGCCAACGTGCGTCGCCCCTTCTATGTCAAGTTCCATGCTCATTGTCCCCGTACAGATTGACCCGAGCAAGGGCTACAAGGGCATCACCTGCTTCGTCGCGACGAAGGACATGGGGATCGAGATCATGAAGAAGGAGCAGAAGCTCGGTATCCGCGCGTCCTCAACATGCACGCTCAACTTCGACAACCTCCGCGTGCCGGCGGAGAACGTCATCGGCGGCGAGGGCCAGGGGTACAAGATCGCCATCCAGATTCTTAATGAGGGCCGCATCGGCATTGCCGCGCAGATGCTCGGTCTCGCGCAAGGCGCGTTTGACAAGGCTGTGCCGTACACGTACCAGCGCCAGCAATTCGGACAGCCCATCGGGACATTCCAGGGCATGGCGTTCCAGATTGCGCAGGCGGCCATTGAGCTGGAGAGCGCAAGGCTGCTGACATACAACGCTGCGCGGCTGAAGGAGGAGGGGAAGCCGTTCACAAAGGAGGCCGCGATGGCGAAGTATTGGGCAAGCCAGGTCGCGCAGCGCGTTAGCGGGTCCGCGATAGAGTGGGCGGGAGGTGTCGGTTTCACGCGCGAGACGGGGATCGAAAAGTTCTGGCGAGACTCGAAGATTGTAGGGGATTTCTACATCGCGCTGGAGCTTCAGCTGATATATTTGTCCCAGGGCGCGATTTACGAAGGAACATCAAACATACAACTCCAGACCATCGCCAAGTTCATCCAAAAGGAATATTCATAGATTGTATCATAATTTGATGATGGAACATGACCACGACTTGACTGTCATTGACTTCATGCGTGGCGCTTTCGCTGAAGTTGAATGAGCTCCCGTGTCGAATCCTTTTATCTGTTGGTTTGCTTGCCCCGCCGAGCGTCGCATATTCCCCACTTATGTCGCACACTCACTGCCGCACGCTGCAACGCCACTCGCATTGTATTTTTTTCCATCGCGAATTTACCAGTTGCTGTCGTGAGGACACCTTGCTGGATTCGGTTCAGTTCACGCCACATGCAAATCGTATTTCGAGAAGATAGTTGGACAAGAATCGAAATTCAACGAACACGCACACAGCGCGCTCTTTCTTTAAGGAGGAGTACATATGATATCGGTATAATTCTGACAGCACTAGTCATATGGTGATTATGTAGGTACTAATATAACTATATTAATAGTCCGTGTTCGATGCGTTTTGTAGCGCGTCCATATCTGCTAACCCGAGCTTCTTTGAAAGGTCATTATACGACTTGATCACAGCCGTCTCCAGGGTGACCCCTGAGGGCACTCCTAGAAGGCTGCCTGCCATATTGTCCAACATCTCCTGCTCAGCGACCTCGTATGGTTTGAAGTTACACGCGTACAGAGCAGCAAATTCCAGGGTATATGCGCGCCTTGTGTCCTGCGTCCACGAGACAAGGAGGTCGCGGAAAGCGCGGCCTACCACCGAGCCGGGTCGTCGACGGAAACGTCGGCCACGTCCTCCGTTCGGAAAGCGTGCACAAAGGATCGCAGGTTGGGCATCAATGGCGTCGCGTTGGAAGTAGATGAGCTCCGGGCCAATAAATCTTCGAGGAACTCCAACGGATCTAGTTCATTGTCGTCAAACGCCGACCACAACAGTTGACATTGCTCCAGTAGTGAGCAAGCCCTGAGCAAAGCGTACATGTTATGGGTCCCACTGGCGTCGGTAGTCGAAAGACAGAGCCAGCGGATGGTGGGCATAGCCTGCCCGTTGTTGATGGATCGCAGTATTTCATCGGGTCGTAGAAGGTAACTCTTCAGCGCATCGACGCGAGCCTCGAGGTCTTTATACTCTACAAGCCCCACCCAAACACATCATCCCCATTCCCGATTCACAGAGACGCCTCTACGTACCCTGCGGCAGCTCAGTAATCTCGTCCGCAGCGACCTGTCACAGGCGCTCCTTGTTAGCCTGGACACTCGAATTGAAGCCCTTGGAGAGCTTAGTGCCGGCCTGCGCAAAGTTGATGCTGCCCAGGCTCGATTGCAGTTTGCTCCAGCCTTCCATAATTTGCTGTCGTAAGGGAAGAGGATGAAGGGGGTTGGCAATCGCAAGCCGCGTCGGTGCCGAAATGTCAGCACAGCCACGGCAGCACTGTTTGCCCTTTTGGGCGGGTTTCGGCGCGCCCTTGCGCGTTCATCTTTTCATGCCGCTTGTCAGTCCCTTGATCATGCCACAGGTACATTCGTTCCATACAGTACCTGCCCTTCGATCAATATACCAAGCATCTCGCCGACTTTGACACATCGAGCTCAACGGAGAAAGTTGGAACTTTTCAAAAGAAAAGAAAAAGAAGGGAAACGAGTACAAGTACATTTGGGTTTACGATTTACATAACGACGCCAGCCTCGCATGAGTCCCGACCTCAAATGTCCCTTAACCATCGTCTGTAGTTTCCGGCCAGTCGCCCTACCCGGGAGGCTCGCGGTTGGTGTCATCAACGGGTGCACAAATTCGACGTGGTGATGGCACCCTCGAACTCGGACCCGATCATCCCCGTTTTGTGGCTGGGAATGTCGAGTCCACGGATTCAACTTGGCAAGAAGTATCCAAGGTGGATGATGATGACTTTGTCAAGAATAAATACACTAAAAACTAAAATACTTGATGTGCATTCATACTGTAACACGCTTTGAATTCAATCAATATCAGGACATGAGAGCATTTGCCCTCCACGCACCTCATGTCGGCCCATGGCCAGCAGACGCCGATAGTTGCGTTCCATACGGCGGCGGCAGCTCTCTAATGGTAACCCCCCTCGCATCCGTCTGCTGAAACACTACCTCCCCGGGACCAATGCTCGCCGATGGCAACTCAGCGCCCCAGGGCCACCTCGAGTCTTCCGTCGATGACGCAGGGGGCACGGGTAACTCTATCGCTGTAGGTACAGCGGCCACACCGGCACCCTCCCGCATCTTGGAATTCGGAGATCGTGCCGGTGGGATTATTGTGGCAGCAGCTGAGGATGTTGAAGGCGTACTGCGAGGCTCATGGCTGCTCCGAGGATCGGAGGTGGCGGTAATCGGCGCAGGCGACGTCGACGTGTTTTTAATCAACACCACAGCAGAGCTCGAATCAGCCCGATGCGCAAACTTTGAGGGGCGAGTGGGTTTGCTTTGAAAAATCGATGTAGCAGATCCATCAGTAGTATTCATCATATTTCCCGTCTCCCTGAACTGCCGAGGCTCGAGGTATTCATTCTTCGCTGATTGCTTCCGCTTCCTGCGAAGGAGTGTGAAGAAGAGCGCGAGTCCAAGGAGGGCTAGGGTGACGACAGGGACGCAAACACCGACGATGATGGGCGTTTTATTCGCTCCAGTTGAGGTATGTGGGTTTTCCGAATCCGTGCTGTTAGTCGTCGTAGAAGGAGTAACGCCGCCGGAGCTCAAACGGGACGGGCAGGTCGTATTAGAGGCACCTATAGGAGAACGTCAGAAGGGAATCGAGGCGGCTTTAAGGCTCCTACCATGCGTCCGAACATATGGCGTCCCCGTCGCCCACACGCCATTCCTACAACACGTTCAAATCATCACCTTATATATGTAATATTTATGCTCACGAATCGCCAACCGCAGCTTTTCAAAAGCACAACCCAATCAGCCGCCTTCATGTACGGCGTCCGCAAAGTTGGAAAGGGGGAAACTCACCCAACAATGCACCGTTTGGCGCCGCCCTATTCACATATCTATACAAATCCTGCCCCTTCGACAATGTCACATTCGTTGGCGCCAACGCCCCGGGCGCCGCAATCAGGAGATTGAACGGCTGCTTTCCGCCTCGCATCACGAGCTCCCAGAAATCGCAGGTTGCAATCTCCTCTGTGGCATTCGCCGAGATGGTAAAGCTTGAAGTGGCGTTGGGAGGAAGACATGCG
>JABCKV010000400.1:0-12429 GCA_018282005.1 Asterophora parasitica | reverse complement strand
AGATAAGATAAAGGTCACGTGGCTTATGTAAGCACAAGAAGCGAAAAGTAAAGTGAAAGTAAAAAGTAAAAGTAAAAGTAAAAATATATAGTGCAAGATGTCATTCCATAACACTAGCCCCCTTCATCGGGTTCATAGTCAGCATAGTCGCCAAAGAAGTCACCTGTTGGATCTGTATCCATTGGAGGATCATAGTGTGAGCCGTCCTGGCCCTTCTGGGCAGAAGCGAGGCCTGTCAGAAGAGGAAAGCCAGGTGTGTGAGGCTTACTTACATTTTCTTCGTGGGGTGCTGAGACTTGTTTGGTAGGCTCAAAACGTTCAACGTCAGGGAGAGATTCATTGAGGCGGTTGTGACGAAAGGCCTGGCATTGTACATCACGACTTTGGCATAAGTGGTTTTCAAATCCTGTCGATTTGAAGGGTAATCGGCATCCAGGACAGGTGGTGGACATATTTTGGCTGAGGGATTGGGTGGTCTCGATGCATGCAGAAACGTGTGACTTCCATGTTTTTCTTGCTGAGTTCAAATTCCTTCTTCCACCAGTCACCATTTCTGCGCTCTTTCTTCACTTATACCACGTCACTCTCTTTTACACCTCTAATACTCCATTGCTCTTTTTTTCTATACCCTACCCACTTCTTAAAATCTCATCATGGGCGGCCACAAGGCAGCTACCAAGAAAGCTACTACCACAAAAGCTACCTCGGTGAAAACACGCACTGCACCTGTGGACACGAGGACTCCTGCTGAGAAGCGGCATGCAACTATATTGAAGAAGAATCAATTAGCTGCTGCACAGCAACAGTGTGAGTTCTCCCTTGCTGTTTGTTGTTGATCACATTCCTCAAGTGTGGCAAACACAACAGATGTGGAAGACAGTGTCACTACACAGCCTAGTCAACATCGCAAGCGGTCTAACCCTTCTTCTGATACTGAGCCCAACACCTCTAGCGCAAAGAAGGCCAGAAGTAAGTCGCCATATTATGTCTATTGTTTTACATACACTCATGTATCTTATTTGTTGCAGCCACTCCAGCACAAGGCAACCCAACAGCCTCGTCTCGCCGACCCCCTGCAGCCAACATTGAAGAATCGGAAGAAGAGCTAACCTCTGAGGAATTGTTGGAGGAGATACTGAAAAACCCAACCCCTCCTCCTAGTCGGCATAGTGACTCACATAAGCCCAGGGATATCACACCAATTGTCAGCGACAATGACAGGCCCGTACAGGAATACGACTTTCATGGCCTCGATGAGGACTTCGAGCAAGAGGATGATACCATTGAGGATCTTATAAGTCTGAACCCTCAGGCTCTCAAAGAGACTTTAATGTCCGAGGTATGTGCTCATTTATATTTCTCAAATCACCAGCTAGTAAATGCAGGTATTTTCAGCGTGTTCAGTGGGGTGTGACTCCCTCTCAAGGCAAGAAGGTTGTGAAGGCTCTGATGCCTGCTGCCGACGATGATGGCACTTCCAATGTCTCTCCAGGTGCCTCCGATGTTGATGACATGCCTCCACTCAAGGTGAGACGTACTCAAGCCAGCAAGCGAGAGCTTGCGCGGCGTGCAGAGGCAAGTTCAGCAGTTCTCTTTCTTCAAGAAACATCATCTGATTATCCACCCTTCCATGAAGGTACCTCAATTTGCTAGCTATAAGTCTCGTGAATCTGAGGCATCATCGCCTATTTCAGAGGTACCCTGCTACTAGTACCTCTCTATCCATGCCACCTACTAATTTACATATCTCCCGCAGAACTCTCATTGTCGCACTAGTTCTGACGTGAATGATGGCTGGGACCCTGTCACTCACTATGTTCCTGCAAAGTCTGGCGCTCGCAACATCAGCATCCGTGCCCAACATGCCGAGCTGGTGCAGGTCATTCAAGGTGGTATTGACTCTCTACACACGGCTGCACTTGCGAAGAGCTTCTATTCACCTGCAGCAACGATGACAGCTTACGTTGGCAGCTTACTCAAAGAGCGTGCTTTGAACATGGGCTACCCTGAGATTGCTCAACGCCTTGATCGTGACCGAAACTATTTGTTGCAGCTCAATCGTATTGTACGTGACGCTTTCAAATTGTTTTGGACTACAATATTGATTAGGTCTACTCACTACAGCTCATCTCATGCTTGTCTTACTTCCGAGGTTGCCCAAATGCATCTGCGAGAGCTGGCAAGGTCGAGTCATATTATCAACTAGTTGGTCTTCCACCGGCAGAGTGCAAGGCGCGGGTCTGCAACCTCATCTCGATGTCGTCCTATATCTATCCCATCAATTCAGTGAGTAGTCAGAGCACCTCATGACTAGAACTGCCACTAACCATGTTCCAGTCTGGCAAGACCATTGCTACGAAGCCTTTCCATCACCCAATTTTTATCGTGATTTTAAAGGAGATCTACTTCAATGGTGGTCGCGGCAGTGACAGGCCAGCTGACATTTTTGCTTCCAGTATTCGTGACAACCAGGAATCTGAGATCCCAAGCTCCATGGTGTCCATGGTTGCCACAGGAGTGAGCTCTTACCATGATCTTGCTGAGTGTGTACTCATCTAGGTGATAGATTCATGCTGTACTCGACGATTTCAAAGAAGGCTACTATCAAGAGACAAAATTCAACTCTGATCTCTATTGAAGCATCTACCTTGGACATCAGAAATTCCTCAACGACATTCGTGATGCCAGTATCACACGTTATCATCGTCTCATGTCTGACCTTTTCATTGCTGTGATGTAAGATTCCTGCCCCCTGATTTTCTGCTTTTGGTTCTCATCGTTGCACTGGCAGGTCTACAACCCACCACAATGCAGCCAGCATTGCTTCGAATGCTGCGCTCTTGCTCAACCTGGAGGACATGGATGTTTGAGTAGACATTTACTTCCTGCTACTAGTATACCCCAAATTACGCTATCCAATCTTGGACAGTTTTTTCTCCTCTGCTTAGTACTTCAGTCACTACTCTACATTCCCTAGGATCCATTACCATATTCACCTCTTTAATGTCACAAATATATTAATGTTGCAACCAACATGTCTGAAGTTTTCGGAGTCATCGGTGCCACGGTGGTGTGCGACTAGTATACTACTTCTTCATTATTGGTGTTCTGGATGTGCCGCAATGAACATTCCTTACTACTACATGTGACGTTCACTAGATATATGATAGAAGTTCACTGGTGCTCCAAAACATGTCATTTGTACCCTATAAATGCAATGAACATTGGCATTGGGCGGAGCACTTTTTATTTCATCAGTTTGTTTCATTCAGGATTTTTGATTCAAATTCTCGATGTTGCTTTATTTCGCTTCTTTGAGGCTCACTAATGTTCGATTGACCATTGAGGTTTTTCCTGATGGTGTCTTCGTACCCTGAGATTGGTGCGTCTGAATCCGAGTCTGGAAAATCATCGGTCCTGCCAGTGTCGCGCTCGAGCCCAGGGTCAAAGCTGCCTGCCAAAGTTGATGTTGGTGATGCAGGTTCTTCTGCCACCTCAGGAATGGCTTTGGGCTGGTTACAAAGGCCATGCAGATTCTGCTTCTGTTTCTTGCTCCGTCGCGGGGGCATACTGAGCTCGTTTGCTATGCCGGCACACTGCAAAGTGGTGTTGAACCTGTTTGGTTGTGTTGATTTTGCCCAATAAATTACTCTTGAAGTGCTTGTTACTTTTTTCTCATTCATTCAGAATCATATTCAGCTTGACGAGAGCTATCGATTGCACTATTTTCCGGATTTTTAGCGATTTTTTTCGGGGTTGGCCAATATTTTGGAGGTCAAAATCCCGGCCCCCCAAATTTGAAGAATCAGCTCGTAGAATCCAACTCATATCATGTCATATATGGCCTGAGTACAGTTTCTAGTGTGGTTTAAGCATTTCTCATTGTTCAGTTAACGATTCAATATTTTTGTTGTGTTTGATTGTCCGCAACTGTATATAAACCCCAATGCAACACCTAGAGAACTCAGTCTAGTTCTCTTAGGTTTTCCACCTAGTCAACTTCACATCGCTTTCCTAAGTCTCTGAGAGGTTTACGCTCTGCAGTTTGGGTATCCTAGTAAGTCCTTCACCGGACAAAGTGTGCCCTAACACCTAGTCTCATGCCCATCCTCTCACCGGTACCTTCCCAATATGGGTCCCTCCCCATGAGAGTCTGGGATACAACCAACAACAACAGAAGGGTTATGTGTTTGCACCCTCTGTTGCTTAGTAAGCACAGTTGCCCTCTCCTTGCTCCTCATTGCGCATCACGTCAAGAGCCTCTGGCTCCTTTTTCCATCACTGTCTTTGTTCTATCTTCAATATAATCTGCTATACTATGGCTACAAATGATTCTGAGCTTGCTTAGCTACCCAAAAGACAAGCTTATTTAATGTCAGCTCCCAGACACAATTCCCCATCCACTACACTCCCTACTCAACCTCCAAGGCCCCCAGACCCCTCTGATCTTGAACTTCTTCCTTGATTCTGACTTTGAGACCCTGAAAATGTGTTGAAACTGCTTTGGTAGGGCTCTAAACTCCTTTCAACATCCACCTGAGAAGAAAGCCTCTGAATTTCTGTACTTGAGAGACTCAAGTCTAAAAATCTGCTTTCCAATGCTCATCCAGTACTCAATGGGATGACCTAGCAGTGGTTGATAACATGAAATCATAGGATGGGAGATGAAGATGGGCCTGAAGACAGTGAGGCATCTGGTTTGCAGATATTGGGTGATTTAGCAGCCCCAGCACAGAACAATGGCAGTAAGTATAGGTCATGAGGCTTCAAGATTGTTCAGAATAAGTTTATTGAGGGTACAGTACTACAGGACACCATGGATGCGATGTGCAAGGAGAGGGCAACTATGCTTACTAAGCAACAGAGGGCGTGAACACATAACCCTTCTGTTGTCGTTGGTTGTATCCCAGACTCTCACGGGGAGGAACCCATATTGGGAGGGTACCGGTGAGAGGATGCAAGGGTATACCAGCTTTAAACTCCGACACCCGGGGCCGGTTAGTTAGTCTGACCCAGGGGGTCGAAAAACAAATCTGGAGGTCTTTAGAAAAGACTCAGATCTGAGCTGTTAAGGCAGGATACAGTCTGAGTAATGTGGAAATGCTATGTATTTGTACAGGACAAACATCAAGTGCAACTTCACAGCTTGAATCTTGCTCAAATCGAGAGAAGTTGGGTTAAGGACAAGTTCAGATTGGCTTGACAACATAAAGTAAGTAACATTAGATATAACAGAAAGATCTGCTTGTGCCGACAGGTAGAAAATTCAGGCAATTGTCCAATGATGAGATATTGTCCAAACTCACCTGTTACTTGGACTCTCATGCTGATTGAACACAATGGCGCAGCAGCAGCACCTCCTATTACCTCCCAACAATGCTGCCTCAACCAAGACTGCAAGCGCTGTGATCTCAGTTATGGTTTGCCAAACATAAAGTTGTCACCAATATACTGTATCATTTCGACCAAGTGTTCAGGTCACGCATCACAAGGGGTCGTGAACTGAACACTTAGCGCACCTGTAACGCGTCACCAGAGCTTGTGAACACCGTGACAAGTAGAGTAGAAATCTGAAAAATTTTGGAACTCAACAGTACCTACGAGATTTGAACCCAAGACCTTAGGAAGCTCAAAAACCACTGTCAGAGAGCTCAACCACTAGTCTATAGGTGCTATACTACCTAAAAAGTTGTGAACACTAGCTGCTACAATGAACACTTTTTACCCTGTCACATGTCCCTCCCCACCCTGAACACCGGGTCCAGTGAACACTAGGCGTAACGCGTCACACCCTGTGAACACTTGGTCAAAATGATACAGTAGTCCAATCTGAAGTAGCAAGAGACGACAAATGAAAAATATAACACATACCTATGGGCTATAGAGCTAGCCTGGAAGCCGGGCAGTGTGTGCACAAGAACACGATGAACTGGCATGAGCATCCACCATGTGCAAATGGAGGTGGGGAAAAACCGAGCGAAGGGGTAATTTGGGAATTGGACAGCAGCGGTCGCAGGAAAACTGCCCCATCTTCTGTGTCACACTACTAACAGATGGCAGATTGCAGCCATTTTTCCCAGGGTCTGAACAGTTCTGGCTTTGCACGCTGTCAGCGTCAGAAAACTGTCGTTGCTCTATGAAAAAGTTTAAGTCTTACCTAGCTTGTGTTGCTGGTGAGAGAATGAGAGAAAACCAAGTCCGCTATCATCTCCCTAAGTTCCTCCAGCTATTTCCGTGGCATCTACGGAGGCATGAATCAGACCAGTATCCACCTGAGGTTGAACATTGAATATTGAACGTTGATGCATTATGCAGAACAGGATACAGCGCGGCCTCATAGGATGAAGGCAGGATGGAGCAGCTAATTCGGGTAACGGAATTGGAAGATTGGAATTACCATATATAGTCATGTGCCTGATTACATAGTAGGTTAGTCCAGCCCACCACCCTCGAAAAAATAATTCCGACCCCGGGTCATTTTTTCGAAAGCCGGTATACCCTTGAGAGGATGGGCATGAGACTAAAATGCTCCTTACCCTTGGAACCCGCTTTTACGACGAAAAATTTTGGAACTCAACAGTACCTATGAGAATTGAACCGAAGACCTGAGAAAGCTCAAAAACCATGTCCAAGATCTCAACCACTAGTCAATAGGTGCTATACTACCTTAAAAGTTGTGAACACTAGGTGCTACAATGAACACTCTTTACCCTGTCACACGTCCCTCCCCACCCTGAACACCGGGTCCAGTGAACACTAGGTGTAACGCATCACACCCTGTGAACACTTGGTCGAAATGATACAGTAAACTGTTTGGGGAAACATGTAGTAAGCAAACGGACAAGGACGCGTCCATGTCATTGTCTATCAACTTTGGAATGAACTGACCTGGCGTCACGGTGCTGTGAATCACTGAAGGTCAGTCAAATGGTTGAACGAGTTCTTCAATGGATGTCGATGAGTACTATGGGTGTCGATGACGTCAAGGAAATGGCCAATTAAATGTCGATTTGACTTGATGCGGCTTGATGGACACTTATTTGGCTTGATCCCACTCGAACCGACTTTTCACTGGGAGTGACTCGGAGCACGCACAGGAGGGCAAATCCGCCATGCCCCTTTGAAAGAACTTCCAAGTTATGTCACACTTTCCTGTCAGTCCCTAGTTAGCTTAGTTATTCAACCACTTAGTACTGGAGTCGTTCACTGTGTAATGCAGGATCCCTCCAAACTGCCGCCATCACAGGATTGTGGTAGCCTACTCCCAAAGGCAGATGCGGAACTTCCTCCAACCCGCGCGGGTTTAGGATATCTCCCGCGCCTCCTTGAGGAAATTTAGCACCCGCACCGGAGGGCGATTGTTTCCGCGATTCGTTCGGGAAACGTGCATTGTCCAAGCTTCGTACTCTATTCATACGATACTTTGAGGGGCTTGGAGAATCAAATGTTGAGGGTGATTGAAACTTTCACGGTGAGCAGTCGCCACCGCGTTGAGGTTGCAGCCAATATCTCCTTTTCCGATCCTGAAAGAAACATTTTCCTTGCATTTTCCGCTCATGCGCTTTTTCAAGTGCCTCTTCCTCATCGGGTCGCGCTGTAGGGGCCGGATAGCACCTCATTAGTACGCCGCCAAGCAGTTCGTTTCGGAGTATGTGCGCCATGGTCTTTCGGAGCACCTCCTTTTTCGTGGCTATAAAGACCCTCCCACTTCTGCAGAATGAGCTCAACATTCCAACCCCAGAGATCATATCATCACAACTCATCTAGCCATGAAATTGCCAATCCTCGCTCTTACTGCTATTCTCGGCCAGGCCGCCCTCATCGCTCCGGCCTTGGCTGCTCATCCGCGTCTTGTCCAGGTCCGTAACGTCTTGTTGCAGCGTAGTGGCACAATCTCATCTCATCGTTTGCCTTTAGAGAGCCGATCCTGCTCCCGGAAATCCCACCCCGTATGCCCCGCCTTATCACCCTCCCTACTATCCCCCGCCATATCACCCTCCCTACTATCCCCCGCCTTATCACCCTCCCTACTACCCTCCTCCTTCTCCTCCTTACCACCCTCCCTACTACCCCCCTCCTTCTCCTCCTTACCACCCTCCCTACTACCCCCCTCCTTCTCCTCCTTACCACCCTCCCTACTACCCTCCAGGCTCCTCCTCGTCAGAGACGTAATGGCGTCCACCACGGCCATAGTAACGGCCACCACGGCAAGAACGGGAAACGGGCAGTACGGAGGGAATGGATTATGATTGGATCTTAGTCGTTCCAAATTTGTGTCGTTTTTCGGTGAACTCGGACTTCATATATTGTGTGGATCTATTCTGTTGGTTCTATTGGCGACTCGGATGATCAAGGAGTCGAGAGCCTCAGCCTTGACATCAATCATTATTTGGATGGGCGAGTAGATTGGAATTCAAATCATTCTAGGCAGAGGCGAAAAGACGCATCGTGTGAATGGTACATAGCTGCAAATGTTGGCAATAGTGGTCCCTAGTCTGGTCTTAATAGCATCCAGAAGAGAAAGAAGATATGCCATTATTCAGGATCACCCCACATTGTGTGCACTTCACGCGTCTGTCGATAAACAGGGAGAGGGAACCAGAACACTGCAGCGAGGATTCATGAATCCTGAATCCTCTTGGAATCCTCGAGGCAATGTCAGCGGATGAACAAGGCAGTAAGTACGCTGAACACGCCACGTAAACCATATTCCATCTGTGGGACATGAATCCCGGCCTGCATAATGATCGCCCGCAAGGGAAGTAATCACGCCACATGTTCAGGAATCCTGGACGACACAGTTAACGACTCCAGTTGGACCCCCTGAGTTAATAAATCACCTGCAAAGGCTGAAAGGAAAGTGTGACATTATTAAATAATTCATACTAGTCGTTACATATCCCAAGTCAAAGCCTAGACATTAAATAACCGAGGTCTTGTCCATCTCCCCACCCACCCGCCCATCGTCCGAAACGTTAGCGCTTTTGCCGTCACTAAGCAGCATGTCGTTTGTATTCTTCCAACCCTAGAGCCAATTTCCTACATCTTAGTACGCTGAACTTGAACTTGAAGGATCCTCAACTACCAGGTCACATACCCCTACACCAGAATTGTCAAAGTCAACATTATTCGAGCAGGTGAAGCGAAACAGGACGCCGACGGGTCACTAGATCTATCCCGTTGCGGGTTTGGCGACACAGCGTATCTAGTACGCTCCTCCCCCAATTCTTTTTTCCTGGAACACTTTGAAAAATCGTGCCAGGTTTGCAGAGAATGCGACGCCGTTGTGTTGAATGTCATCGTCAACCACCGAATTCCGGCTGACCAGCTACAGTCGTGTCTTGAGTATGTTGATAGCACACCTGTGCTAGCTCTAATTCGTAAGGTCTGCTCGGATTTGATACGGCATGGTGCAATAATGATTGTCTACTTTGCAGGCCTGTATGACTGGCAACGAATCATGGACGAACGAAAGACACGATCGACATTGGGAGGAAGCTGTGCGCAATGAGATGGTCATTTTGCCTCCTAAGCCGCCCATTCAACGGACGCGGTGTTTGGAATTTCTGAATCAAGTTCCTAGTAGGCATGAGTCAGCTAACACACAGTATCCATAGCATCCTTGTGCGCCACATTCGAGATTCTGATGCTCCTTACGAATGCGACAACATCATTCAGACCTGGGAGGTAACTCTCGACTTGCCTGACAACTCTCTAGGTTTGACGAAGCTGTCTCTTGACCTGGAGGTGGATTATGTCGTGAGATTTTTGATCGTTTACGCCGCTCAGCCCAACGGCAGTATTCATCATCTATTTCAGGCTAAATGTGCCATAAAACCGCCAGGCCTGTGTCAGGGGGATTTTTTGCCATTCAACTTTTACGGCTATTCGCGCGAAACCATTTCCTTCATGTACCTCAAGTTGTGTCGTTGAGGGTGTTACTTACCCGGTCATCACGATTGCATGTGCGTTTACGACGCTCAGCATACAACTTGTATCTCTAATATATATTGCAGCTCTTTTCGATCACAATGCATATTGTCTCAGAAAATACGGAAAAATATTCTCATCCGGAATGGTTAGACACAGCTCGTTTCTCACAGATGTGCGGAAGATCTTGTTCCCGTGGTTCCGTGTCCGTCAAAGGCCACAGTAGAGGTGTTCGGTTCGCAAAAACTTCGTCTTGCCTTGGATGAACGTAATGCTCCTCCGTCGGAGACAGGTTGAAACTCATAACATATCCAACAGCCAACCATTGCCTTGCACGCTGAATGCGCCACACCAAGCACCAGAGTACTATCTCATATCGAGTATTCTTTCTGTATTTAATTCCGCACGCCGAGCAACTAGCAAGATCATGCACATATAGCCCGTCGCAGGATTAACAATGACATAGTGGTGGACTCTGTACGCATAGTACCCGGGATGCATCCCATGCGACAGCCCTGGTGCTACATTGACGCTTGTTGGATATATGTGCGCCTAGCTAGGCTCCACGACGGGACGTTCAATAACGAAAGACGCAAAAAGGGCTCCCCTAGGCTAGAAGGTAACCGACTGTCTTTTCTATCTTCCGTGGCAAAGTCGTTAAGCTTGAGGGTCTATTGGGGTACGGCGTGTGAGCCTTTAAAAAACGGAATTCTAAAAGCTGCGATGTTACTCACTATGGCTTTGGGGTGAGGATCGATGATTAACATGCCTGTTTGCCTCTTGGACGTACCCTGAACACACCACGTAAACCATATTTCGTCTGTGGGACATGAATTCCGGCCTGCAGGATGATCGGGGACCCGCGAGGAAAATAATGACGCCACATGTTCACCCGTCGCAGGATTAACATAGTGGTGGACTCTGGGCACATTCCCGGGGTGCATCCCATGCGACGGCTCTGATGCTACAATGACGCTTGTTGGATGTACTCGATACTGCACGACGCTGTGGGTCTCCCAGAGGAGGCGCTCGAGGGGAGCAATGACGTGTATGTGTGCATCTAATTAGATGCTGCCTTCGGCGAGGTGTCTATAAACGAAACAGTCAAAGATGCAAAAAGATACTCTAAAAGGTAACCCACTGTCTCTTCCATCTTCCGTAGCAAGGTCGTAAGCCGGAGGGCTGTCCTGGTGTTGGTCGGTGGCCTGGTGGGCGTCAAGGCGTTCAAAAAACGGAATGTTGAAAGCTGCAGCGTTAATCACTATGGCTTTGGAGTGAGAATCTATGATTAACATGCCTGTTTGCCTCTCGGACGATTACATAGTGCTCCGCAGTGGACAAATGGTGCTCCACGTTGAATGCCAGACACTTAAGCATGTTGGACGACCTCTCAGCCATAGTGCGTAGGCAATGTATGTACGTCCAACGTAATTGGAAGCCACTCCAGTGGTGCAAGAACTCGAGGAAAGTTGGGGAAGCATGTCATCGGAGCGAGATGTGGACAGAAATAAGGCCTATATACGCTCGGGCGGTTAGTCGGTAGTTAAATGACAAGTAGCACCGCGACCAGAAGCGTTGAGCACAAGTATCACGACACTAGTCCCCTGCACTGAGTTCAGAGGTCAACATGAAGGAGAGCTTTCAGATTGTGTGGTGGTGGTAGTTGTAGTAGAGTAAGCAAGTTGTATAGAATTTGTCCGAATTGCTATCGGCGTCCTATGTAAATTAAACCTCCCAAGTTACACCCATCATTCATGTTCTCTGGCCAGTCTTCGTACTAGCCTTCCGCCTGCTTCACGTATAATTTATAGCTATTATCGGCCTGGCTACATCAAGACTCGGAAATGGTTCATCATGAGAAGCGGCTCCTTTGGCACCCCCGGAGGAACAGCAAGTTCATCGTTGGTGGAGGGTCTCAAATAACTCTGTATGAATGGGCTTCGAACTTTCCTGGAATCAGACAGGTTACCTCACAGCATGATTTGCAGCATTTGAAGGTGTGTAGTGGTGTCTCTTGTTGTACATTAAGTGACGGAAGCCGTAGTGTTTCGCCTGGTCCCCAGACCCCAGCTTCGACGACCTAATAGCAGTGGGGAACTCGAGCGGAAAGATTGAGCTTCTGCGTCTGGAAGCTACGAAGGATTCTCAGAGAAGCAACGTGTTGTCCAACGGGCAGGGGGTGCCTCTCATCGTCCGCAATTCGCGTTCCTGCAACTCTCTAGCTTTCTGCAATGTGGACCCCAACTATCTGGCGTCTGGCTTCGACAAAGTTCGGGGAGACTGTAGCTTGATTGTATGGGACGTCAGCACCGCGTCTGCTACGCTCTCCGTACCACTAGAGTCTTCTACGGACACCGTTACACGCGCAACACGACCCACTCCAATCATCCCTCAAGGTGACGTTGGTCGAGGTGCTGACCCTCGCGTTCTTCAACAACACGCCTCGACAGAAACCGTCTCGAATGTCAGCTTTCTCCCCCAATCCACCCACCAACTCCT
>JABCKV010000398.1:0-12476 GCA_018282005.1 Asterophora parasitica | reverse complement strand
CAATGAGCGTTGAAAAATACCCGGAAACTTACTGAGAATGCTCATGATATCCTTCGCTTCTCCGACCTTGGTTTTCAACACCTCGTCGCCTTCTGCCAAAGCCCTCTTCTTCTCCTCGAAGATATGGGTCACAGTGGCGTCCATGTTGTTGATCATATCTCGCATTCGTCGAATACTCTTCCAGGGAAGGACGTTCACAACAAATCTCCTGAACCTCGGGGTACCGATGTTAACAAATGTCGGCAGCAGATATTCGCGCTGGAATGGCATCGTGGACAAGACAGGTCTACGTAGAAATTCAGCGACGGAGTGAGTCAAAAGAAACCTCTCAGTGACTCACACGAGATCTTTGATCGATTTGCTATAGGGATGTGGCTCTGTTCCCTCTATCAACGGGTCGAAGGAATATCCGAGGCCACTCTGCCCAATCATCTCGAGAGCAGCCCGTGACATCCAGTGCAGAATGTCGATCTGTGAAGATTAATTAGTTGACATTGTCAGTCAAAGAATGCTATTCGGAGCTTACCTCTTGTGCGCCACTTGCTATCTTGAGCTTAATGACTTCCTCGAGCTAATGAACAGAACAAAATGAGAAAGATCACTATAGGCGTCCACGACAAAAGACCTTCTTTGCCACGCCGGAAAACGTTGGTACTGGATTGGATGATCAGGGTATGTTTCATTTCAGCGGCGAAGATGCTCACCCATATGTCGCATGTGAGCAATTGAGAAAACGGGATTCATCATTTTTCGTTGTCTTCGATGACGCTCGCCTTTTCGGAAGTTAGACTCAATGCCTGAACGGCAGTGAATTGGAACGGACCGTCCGTAGACAAGAGGCCGTCACCAAAAGTCACTTTGTTGACCCTGAAGTTGTTGGCCAGTTAATATTGCAATAATGAGTGTCCGGATAAGGTCAACAGGAAAGCCATACGCAAGGAAAGAACTTGGCTCTTCAAAGATGTGTTGATCCTGTTGGCCAGGTCAGTGAGGCACTCTACTCAGGGCGGTAACTCGCTCAACCTTTACGATGATATGGTGGAGCGCTTTCGAGTCGAACACATAGAGGTCTTGTGACTGTGGCTTGATGAGCGACCATCCACATGCATCGTGTATGATCTTGCATGGCTCACTTCAAAAAGACCAAAGGTTCGAATGACTGGCCCATCTGTTCAGGATAAATATGAGTGGAGCTGTGTTGATGATGGACTAGTCCTTCATACATCGTGCAGCGAGCTCGTCGTGGAAAGCCCATGCCTCTATATTAAACAGCTGTCCAAGATTGCCTGCACCGGGGCGAATGAGTGGGCAGGTAGGTAGGAGCGTCAAACGAATGATTGACGCACCCTTGACGAATGACTGGGATGCAGGACCTGGGATATTGGCCAAATCTGTTTCAGTGAACAATCGTCGCAGATATCGCCAGAACAGCCAAGAGATGGCGACGAGAGAGAAGCCCTGTGTAAAGAGGAGAAACATGTAAGCGTATGTGCCTCTCAGCCGCCCGTGGACTACAGCGCTAGCAGAAGATAGTGAAGGGGGCTCGAATAGTGCATAGAAGCGATCCACACCACAGGGATGGTTTTCAGGGCGGTGAAAAACGCTTGTGGATGTTATCAGGCTTCGCCAGTGTATCTTGTGAGCACGAATTCCACGGACTTACACCCAAAGGGCGTAAGGGATTGACAGAACGTACTTACATGTGATGGTCTTTGACAACACAGATCTAGATTTCTTTGCCGACACTGACATGAACTTTAGACCTATGATGGGATAGGATTAGTGATATCTGCGTCCTTGACTTGATTCGAAGACTGAAAAATGAATGGAGTGTACAACGAACGATTGGTGTGAACGAATTATAGCAGTTACTCTTCAATATTTGTTATAAAGAGTCATCAAAGAATAAGCTGTAATCAACGCACTAGAAACTTCAGCCGCGAGAGCTTGAAGCGACCAGTCGCGTCACTGGTCCAGCATAGGCGGATGACTGAACAAAAACTGAAGAAACAGCACCCAAAGTTGCAACGTCTAAACAGGTCTAAACGTCTGTTAGTTGGCATGACAGATGTCAGACGTTCTGCTAAGTTCGAAAAGGATGGCCCCTTTTCGTTCTAGTCAGGTGCGATCAGACAGGGCCAAAACAGCGAGGCATCTGAATGGCTGAATTGAACTTTTGGCAAGTTTTAGCTGACGTATGATATCGTTCCAAACTGGGAACACGCAGGCTGAACCCGTATATCTGTCTTGTAGAAAAAGGCAGCCGTGACGCAGAGCAGGAGAGTAGCTAGCTGTGTAGCTGGGGATTCTCCGATGGTTGTAACTTCCAGTTACTGTTCAAAGGTCAAACAAGTTCAAACAGTCAGTTATCTCCCACCGTCACACGTCTATCACGTTTCACGCGTCGCGCGACCTTCGATCCTCAGCCTGACCCTAATCCTCTCCACTAGTGTACCACAACACACCAGGAGGCCACCATGCGCGTCCGCACGCGTAAAACGCTCTCGAAAAGCGCTTTTGCGGCACAACGGGGGAACTTGAGCCGTAATTTTGACGTGCCAGCTCAGCACCAAGTGGACCAAACATTGCGCCACGGGCTACATAAGCAGGCCAGCCACTCGTTTCGCTTTTCACGTTCCTTTCTCCACTACTACCTACACCACCCGCACCTCCCACGAGCCCCTTTTTGCCCTATCCTCCGCTTCTTCACTGTCTACATCTGCTGACCTGTGATCGTTGTAGGACACCTGCTCGTCGCGCTCGCTGCTGCTGGATGCCACCTGTCGTTAATACCGCTCTCTGCTTGGGGCGATATTACTGGTGTGTTGTCAGCCACTCTGTCTTATTCTTACGTCTGCTCTCCGCCAGTGTGGGTTATCCTCGTCGTACTTGTTGTCGTTGGATCAGCCACCTGCTCGGAGTCGCACTCGCCGCTCTTGGTTGTCTTTCGTCTTCGATGCTCCCCGCCTTGTGCAATATTACCTATACGACGTCGGCCACACTTGTTGTTCTTACTTCGGCACTCTGTGGGCTACCTGACGTTTCGTACACGACATCGTGTGCGCTCGTCATCGTCGAACCCGCCTTGGGCGATACTACTAGGAGTCGCGCTCCCTATTGTTGGATGCCTCATCCATCCTGCTCTTTGCCTTGGACTATGCTATTACTGGGATCGCGCTCTACGCCGCTGTTATTACCACTCTTTGCCTTGGGCGAGATTACTGGTGCGACTTTCACCTGTTCTTACTTCTGCACTCTCCGGGATGCCGTGATTGCTCTCACCGTCGTGGACGTTCATCATCCTCGCTCCTCGGGTTACTCTCGGATGTCACTACTTGTTCGTTGTCAGCTACCTCGAACTCAGTACCCTTTGTCCTTGGACCTCAATTCTCTATACTGCTCACCGCGTTTTGGGAGACTGTGGCTTGATCTTACGTCTTCACTCTCTGGTTACTGTTAACATACTTGTCGTCGTTGGGCGCTCCTGGATCCTTTCGACTCTTTCGCCTTCGGCGATACCCCTGGTGCGTCTTGAAGCATTTCCCCGAGACTCATTTTAGTTGATTCTTCAATCTTCATGTACCCGACGCAGCGCTCCTCGCCAATGCGGCTTACATTATCTTTCACGCAACCGATTCAAAGTGTTCTTCAACTTTTTGCAAATGGACCCGGCGCAGCGCTCCTCGCCAATGCGGCTTCAACGATGTTTTATCTCGGTGGCCCCTACGTCACGCCTCTCCTCCTCAACTGGCAGACCATTCAGGCTGCTGGACTTGTTTTGTATCATGGTCTTTGCCTATTCAGTGGTTTGTCCGTTGTTTTCTTACGATATCGGATGTGCTGATGTGGCGCTTTGCGCTTTCTCCAATAGTTGCTATATCTTTGATATTTCGCGAAGAGAGTTGACATTATTGACTCGTCGTTGTACCCGAGTCGCCGAAGGAATTGCTGGGATGGAATTTAGGATTGCCATAGACTTTCGTTTTGCTTTCGTTTGAATTTCGCGTAGTTTGTGATCGGCTCGAAAAGGAAAGATGATGCCCTGATTGGTTTCAACCACCACGACGTCGAGCATGGCGGCACTTTTACGAAAAGAAGCACTGATGCACAGTCAGCCGAAAAACTATAAAAGCCAGCATGCTCGAAATCGCTTCCCACTATTCCCCACTTAGCTCGTTTGAAATTTGTACCACCACTCCTTACTATGCGCCTGTCATCGGCGCTCCTGGCTGCCACCGTCGTCGTGCTTGGCGTCGACGCTCACCCCGCACGGGCCTCATTCATTTCCTTTCCCATTCACCGCGTTGGCCCCCGATCCGACGTCCCACCCCTTCCACCCACCATTGTCCACCAGCAGCATGCTAATCGCGCTATCCGCCGCCTCGAACATCTCTCTGGCGCGAATACACACACGCCCGACGAAGTTCTTCTCGATAACCTCCAGCGGCGCGCTGCCGCTTTGCCCAGCCATATCCAGAAACGATACTATCACCCTGCGTTGGACGTCTTGCTGCGCCTGCCGGAGGCGGGGAAACACACCCATGCTGTTGGACGAACACACGCCAAAGAACAGGAGGGGCAGACGTTGAAGGCGGGCGAGTCGGATTCCGAAGAGGGAGAGGATCAGGCGATTCGGGAAGGTGTCACGCCCGCGAGGAAGCCTACCTTCAAGAACACCATCGGGCTTGACATCCAGTACGTCTCGCCTTCCGTTTTATTTTGACGAAGCGCGTTTTTTTTTTGACTTTGCAGCGACGTCTCATAGGTCGAGCGATATTGGATGTACGTACACGTTGCTACGGCCTGTTCTCAACTTCTACGCGTTGACTTTGCTTGACTGATTGGCGTAGATATCGGGAAGGTCCAAATTGGCACGCCCTCGCGCAGCTTTAACCTCCTCATGGACTCGGGCTCCGCCGATCTGTGGGTTGGCGCTGAGGGCTGCGTCCCCGAAAACCCATGGGACGACCAGGAGGACTGCGTGCGTCTTTTTGCCTTCCCTTTCCCACTTGCGCCGCTAATGAGGCGTTTCTCCACACTCCACAGGGTGCCCACACCTTCCTCGGCCCCAAATCCAGCTCGACCTTCAACGACACCAAGAAACCCTGGAAGATTCAGTACGGGACTGGCGCGGTTTCGGGCACCATTGTCACGGACCACATCGCCTTTGCCGGGCTCAGGCTTCCCAAGTATCAATTTGGCGTCGCGGCTAAGGAGAGCGCTGAGTTTACCCCGTGCGTTTGTCCTTGTTCGTCTACTATCATACAGCAATTACATGCTGATGCGGATGTACTGTGTTGCAGGGACTATATCCCATTCGACGGGCTGGCAGGCCTCGCAAAAGCAGCCATCTCACGCCAGGGGACAATCCCGATCGTTGAGGCGCTCCACCGTGCGGGCCTCATCGCAGAACCGATCGTGTCGTATCACATCCCCCGGCTAGCTGATGCGGTCGATGGGCACTCGGACGGTCAGCCTCTTTCTTCTTCTTGCTCCTTCGGTGTTTCTTGCCTCGTGTCGAATTTCGTACTTACATTCGACATCATCTTACAAGTAGGTGAGCTCACGCTCGGCGCGCTGAACCCCGCGCGGTATCAGAGGGACACGCTTGTGAAGGTACCGAATGTCTCTCCCATCGGGTTCTGGGAGGCGCGCCTCGATGGCGTACGCGTCGGCGGGAAGAACATGCACTGGAGTACGCGCAAAGCCATCTTCGATAGCGGAACTGTGCGTTCTCTTTCCTTTCCGTCTACTGACTCAAGTTAATCCCCCTCAACCCTCAGACCCTCCTTATAGCCCCACCAGCCGACGTCACTGCGATCCACGCGCGCATTCCTGGCGCCTACTTCGACCCCGAAGGCCTTGGCGGGTGGACCGTTCCCTGTGTCCCAACGTCTAACAAGCATCGGCCCGCCATGTCTCTGGTCATCGGCGGACGTGCGTTTGATATCGACGCGCGCGATATCGCTTTCTTGCCTATCGATGCGGCAGACCCTGAGGGCGACTGTACGAGTGGCATTAGCGCGGGAGATGTTGGTGGGGAGGGGGTTTGGTTGGTGAGAGTCTCTATCACTGTTATTTGTTAGGTCTTGAGGGGCTAATAGTGGATGCATAGGTCGGCGATGTATTCCTGAAGAACGTGTATATGAGCACGAACGTCGACGATGATTCGATTTCGTTCGCCAAGCTCAAGAAGTAGCGCTTCTTGTTGCTTGCGCTTTCGGGGCGTCTGTCCTTCCCCACCGTCAAACTGTATGTAAGTTGTACCCTGACCCTCGCCCCTCGCCCCGCGTTCTTGGACATTTGGACTCAGATACATGACGACACTTACTATAACTATGCTAATCAACTATCTATGCTGTGGCCCCTTCCTTTGTTTCGCGCACATGGACTAGACTCACATTTTTAGCACTTTTGTTCTTTCACGCATTCGCATTCGCATCCCCACCCCTACATGTACGCATTGGATGTTCGCCGGTCGATTATACCAACGATACTTGTACATCTATTTACGTGTGTACGTGTGGCGCGTGAATACGTACAATCAGGAAACTGAGCTCAGGCAGCAAGATTACAAAGATCAATGTGGCGCAAATTCCCCTCATGCATTATTTCAAGTTGAACAGTAACAGCCCGAGCACCTGATATGCTATATAACTTCCACGGTTCTCCTCTGCCATACAATGTATTGAATCTTGTAACATATCGCATCTATCCGCTGATCTTCTTCGCCAACATACCTGTGACACGTGAGAGAGGTGCCTTCTTCAAGATACTACTTCAAGAGGCTTGAGGTTCAAAGCCTTTAACGTCAGCTGTGAGACAAGACCTGGCTTGCTGCTTGCAAGCCAAGTCGCCGAGCTGAGTCCGACTCACTGGGCCGCTCTGGAAAGAACATAAGTGCATACCATCGATATCAGAAGATCGACCAGTTTACTTATTCGAAGTTAGTGTAATGTCATAGGTGTCATATCAAACATTGTACCGAGTTGTCGAGGAACCATTACTGTAAAGTGTCAAACACCAATGGGATGCAGAATCTTTGTAGCTTGGTACCTGGAAGAGATCATCGTGGGTGAGCAATCTGACAAGCCCACAAAGACAAGCCCCTTCAGCAGACCTCGTGGCGCAAATAGGCCGGGACGGCAGACAAATCCCAACCGCCACAATCCGAGGATCCATCGATAAGCGCTCTGTACCTATGTCAATATCCACAACGCGCCGAATTGCATACATACACATTGCATACACAACTATTCCGGTCCAGCCTCAGCCTCGAGGCAATCCCGGGACCTGGAAAGAGCCGGCCTACCAGAGGACAGACTGGGTGAGAATTCGAAATGACCGACACACGATCTTCAGGGTATGCCATAATCGGACCACGCGCAGCAGCTCATTACTGTAGCTCGACGTTCCCCTGCATATACGGAGCGGCGAGGCTATAGGACTTCTTTCCTTGCCTTTCGGGTGCCTGTTCTGTTTCTGTCGCGTCTATAATTGGGGGTGATAGTACAGAGATATAACAGCCGGCCCGTAGATATATAGAAAAAGGAGAGGAAGAGAGACGAGGAAGCAGGAGAGAACTTGGCAGAGGATGAGTGTGGCGATGCGTCCCGGACAACGGCAAGTGACAGCGACAGGCAGGGACCAGCGGGTGACAATGACAAATGCGGCGAACAAACGACGACGAAGGGGGATGGCAGAGTACAGACAACGTGCGTGGGAGGTGTCGCAAGGAAAGCGAAAAAAAGTATCGTAAAACTCAAAGAATGTGCGAATGCGAAATGTGAAGAAAGTGGAGACGAGTGGAGAGGGAGGGAACCAAGACCAAGTGGTGAATAGAGAATGTGTGGGTAATAATGCGATGAATGAATAATGGATGATGGGTCAAGTAGCCTTGACTGAAGTATCTGAGCGTGTGGTGTCGTGAAGGTGATTACGTGCGTGCGGGGAGGTGCGCAAAGGACGTTCGGATGATACACGTTGTGACACCGAACAGCAGCGGGATGCGGATCGCCGCGGCCGCAGGGCCTGTAGCTGGCCGAGCCCGTTCGGGGTCCAGGATGACAGCAGAAGGCCAGCGAGGGGCGTCGGTGCGAGGGCGACCAGGTTGCGATCAACGACCAAGACCATTGGTATTGAAGATATGTGGCCGAGAAAATGTTGTGTTGTTGGAAGGTACTAGGAAAACAGGAGTGATTTGAGATCGTAGATGTGGACACGAGACAGATTGGAGTACAGTTGTGTAGAGTGGCTTCGTAAAAACAATGTGGACAAGCGTCCTGTTGGGGGGGGGGGGTCCCGTCGTTGCGGGAGGACAGGGGGGACATCGCGATGGACGGGACGCAAGAGAAAAGTATGTATGGCACGGTTTATATTTCCACAGGGATGGTCAATCGGAAGTAGGGGTGATTGAGGGCTTCCCGCACGGTGATGCGCGTCGCAGGGTCAAAACTTAGGAGCTTTTGAACCAGATTGAAGAACTGCCGATTGATAATATCGGTGGGTGGTATGACGTCCTGGAAGGTTCGATTTAGTGGGTGAACGACTGATGGACAGAGGAAGGAACAAACCGCCAGTGAGCGCGTCGCTCGGACGTCCTTCTTGCTCTGGCGAGAGGCTTTCGCCTTCGGCCAATCAAGCTTAGCGCCTTCTTTAAAGAATTCGGGCTTGGAGCGTTCACCCGCCCGCGCGAAACGTTCCGGCATCTTGCCCATGACCATCTCCATCATCGCAAGATGCTCTAGGTTGTCGTGCGTCTGGAACAACGCAATACCAGTGAAGAATTCCACTAGAATACACCCCAGTGAATAAGCATCGCAGGGGTAGGACCAGCCTAGTCCTGCACATCGACATGAGGGCAGTACAGGAAATGAGCGCAGCTGGACATACCCAATATAATCTCGGGTGCCCGGTAATGTCGAGTAGACACCACGGTCGAGTGGTATTCTGACTCAAAGGTAGCAGATCCAAAATCAATCAACCGGATATCGGTCGACTCCAAGATTCTTTTCATCCTTGGTAGTGCGTTTCGCTGAAGTAGAAAACGTCAATCCGGTTAGCAGGATACACAGGAAAGGATCACTTACTTTGCCAGGCACTGGCACGGCGACTGTTGTGTAGTCGTTCCGGACAAGCAAGATATTTTCGGGCTTGAGATCAGTGTGTATTAGATGAAGCTCGTGGAGGACTGAAGGACGCGACTGATTAGAAATCGGAGAGGAAGAGACATGTGCGACGCTTACATGCCACACTCCCGAGTAGTTGTCGCGCAAAATTTTGAATGTGGTGGCGAGGAAAAGGGGCAAATTCGTTCTCCTTAAGAAAGTCGTACACACACATCCCCAGTAGCTCCGAGACAAGACATATGTGGTTCCGGTGGTCAAACCAATGGAGTAGATGAATACATTTGCTGTGCGAAGAGTATCAATAACGATCAAAGGTCGTTGGATGGTCGTACGTACTTGCGGTTTAGCGGGTCACGCTCTTTGAGTTTCTGCAGCACTCGGACCTCAATTTTGCTTGCGTCGCGGTACTTTGGGATGGCCCGAATAATTTTTATCGCAACCCGGTTGTTCGTTTCCGTGTCCACGGCTTCCACGACCTTGCCAAAGGTCCCCTGTCCAAGCAGTCGGACTGTTCGATCTGCGACGAGCATGAATCAACTGAAGCAGGCCACGATCACTGGAAAAGGACATACAGCGCCGATGAATGAGGTCGTCAGGAACGATAATGTAGTGTCCCTCCTTGTCATCGCAAGAGACAGACCCCTTGGATGCCTGAGAACCAAAGGTTGTTTGAGTACGTACTGAACCGTCTGAGATTCGAGATACGTACGTCGTCAGTTGCAGCAGTGGTTTTGCTGTCCCAAGATTTCGTCTGGACTAGCTGCTGCGCCTGGTGGCCACTGGGTGCAAGTTTCTTTGCAGCCGGCGCACGGACCTCCTCGGGGTGTTCCCGTTTTCTCTTCTTGGGTGCGGGTGCCACGATTACCGAAGACGAGCTCGAAGAAAGTGCCTGTGCTTCGGCAGCAGCCCTCGCCCTTGTTCTTATCGGCGCGGAGTACAAGGGGGGTTGATAAGACGCTGAGAAAGCACCGTTATGGGTCGTCGCGGGTGACATGGTTGGTGGAGGCGGTGTATCCTCGATCACGATGACTTCCCTAAGAGTTCCATCGCTGTCGACCTCCTGCACCTCGCTGTAGCTGACTGTATACTGATGTGCGCGCTTGCGCTTGCGTGTAGTGAGGGGTGGAGTTGGCATTACGCTAGGGCCAGGGTTTGGGATATTGTTGTGAACATGGTGGTTGTAATGGTGGCCCAGCATCGGTGGCAGCTGGTGGACCGCCTGCATGGTTTGAGTTACGGTGAACGACGTTGTGGAAGAGGAGAAAGAGGAAAACGGGGGGATTTGGTGCTCAACAGCTAAATGGAGGTCATCACCACCACCCTCTTCCGAACTGCCTCTTGTTTTTCTTTGTTTATGGCGAGCCACAACGTATTGTCCCGCTAGTATTTCCATCTCACTCCTGTGTTAACTCCCTAGTAGCTCGTCGCTGCCCACGTCGCTGAGCTATGCAGTGCTAATCCCCCTTGCAGCCTGCTTTTTGTGCTCTGTGGCCTCCATGAGAATTTAGGCGCCCGATGTCCCAGAGTTTTCGTCACACCTGACCTCACAGGCTCTAGCCGAATCTGCACACTCACGGCGGGCCTGTTCCCCAACCATGATCAGATGGGCATACAATAGACATGTTCGGACTTTCTGCCTGTCGAAATGCCTGATACAAGCCAGACCTCGCACTCACTTTTTGCTCTGCTGCATGACAACATGCGACATGAATCGGCTGTCTCTGACATGCAGCGGCTCTCCGAAACACGCTGACCATTGTATCGACGCGCCAGATTCCAGACTGGATACGGGTTCGGCGTCCTTCATTCATGCCTTGAATCATGTCGTCACATGTGGTCTGGTCCAATAAGAGAGGCAGAATTTCCCTACTCGCACTCTATCGGACATTCGTCACCATCAGCTACAAGGACTCCAAATGTAGCACACCGAGTCACGTCCATTGTCAACACACACAGCGCATCGAGGGAGTGGCCACACGTACGCTCGGCGGTGCTGATATATCGATCAAACCTCAGCCCAACTGCTGCCTCGTGATAGTCCTCTCATCTGCAGACGGCTTCCGAACTCACGACACGCTCTGGCCTTGCTTGCCGGATCAATTTACACGTCTCCAACGATCCCATTTCCGCGTTCGTGCTGAATGGAATCGCTGACAGTACTACCTATGAGACTTAACGGACGAGCTACTTGAACAGCGCTTGGGATTTCTTGAAGTAGCTTTTCTGGACAGCATCATCATGCCGCGAAAAGGGCAACAGGCCCCGCGGAATTGCACCGTCCAAATTTTGATCGACGCGCGCCCCCGGCCCGAAGGCGAAAATCTCGTCAAGTTGACGAAAACCTGGTATGTGTTCCCCTTTTAAGATGATTATGCCTCTCACTGAGCTCCAGCAGCGTGATATGACATACATATTGTTGTGTATGTGGCATCCTGACGAACGTGTGTGCACGCGACTGTGATCGAAGGGTGTGCACCTTGGGTTTGACGCGTTCGAGACCTCACGTAGAAGTGCTTGGGGTCGCGCGATTCTACGATGCCGGGAGACTCGAGTTCCTCTTTCCAGGAAGTGTCGGGAAGGTGTGCTGGAATAGAATGGACTTACCATGTGAACGGCTCATTCCTAGTATACGTCAAGCTCGCATTGATTGAAATGCTCAGATGATTCCATGACCAGAACATACAACAATTCAAGCCGACTCCTCGTCATGTCGGACCCGAAAGAAACGCGTCTCTTCGTTTCCTGGCGCTCAATCACCGCGGAAAACCTCCCGTACTGATCGACGGAGCCTTCCTAGTTACGCAGAGTCGCCGACGCCCGATGCCACAAATCGCAGAGAAATGCGTACTTACGCAGCTGCCGCGGAGCCGGAGTTGGAAACATCACTGTCAATCAACGATAATCTTGACATCCTCCCCTAGTGTATTGAGGCGCACGACGATCCCAGGCCAATTGCGTCCCCATCTGACTTCCCGAATTCAGGAAACCGAAGACCTGCGCCTCGTATAGCACTCTCGGGGTTGTCCGAGATCATCGGTCACGGTGTGCGCGACTGAGGCGCCATTCATTGGCGGCAGTTCAATGAGCTGGCGGATTGCGCGCAATGGCCGATATGTACTTACCCGGGATGCGACAGCGTCCAAGTTATGGAGGGGATAGAAGGCTATAGAAGGGCGTACTACTTGTGTGTGTGACTCGTGTGATCTCTCATCTCAGTCGGGGGATGTTACTACGCATTGTGGTCATCATGGCATCGATTTCTCTTACATTTGTTGGAAGGATTGGGCAAGCCGTCGTGCCCGGCGCGCGGCTGTGTGTATGCGGTGACTGGCAGTGTCCAGACACGGA
>JABCKV010000397.1:0-12484 GCA_018282005.1 Asterophora parasitica | reverse complement strand
GTCATCTGACGGTTGATTCTGTGCGATTTCTTCATCGAACGGGGCTAATTGGATACATCTGCACTTATATTTTGAGGCTAATTCATGTCTTTCATAACCTGAGGGTAAGGGCTAATTCCATGCGCTTCCTCATGTGAGGAATCTATCCTCAGCGCGTTTCGATTTCATCCCTTCTCAGGAGAAAGCTGTCATTTCCTCATCTGAGCTAATCTGCGCTACTGCGTTCCTTATAATCACGGATCTCGGGAGGGGCGCTAATTACGTTCGCCTCCTCATACGAGGAATACTATTTTCTGCGAATTTTCCTTTATGCCAGTCGCTCATCTGGGTTTATCGCGACTACTCATGTCCTTAGTGTCTTCGGCTGCGGGAGAACTAATTACTCGCTCCCTCATGCGAGAGATCAAAGATCAGCGCTTGGCGATCACTTTCCTTTTTCAGGAGAGGTCTGTTAACCACTCATCTGAGTCCATTTTCTATTCTACTTCTTCCTTAGTCGCTCTGGTACGCATCTTCATCCGAAGATCCTGGATTCAGCGCGGGCGCTTTTCTCCCTTTTTCAGAGAGTAGCTGTTAACCGCTCATTTGAGCCCAAATTTTCACTAAACTGTTCCTTAGTGTGCCAATCCGGCTTAGTTTCTTACTGAATTTACTCTTGCAGTCTCTTGGTTACTGTAATTGTCCTTATTCTCGACTTGGCGCTATTTTTCTCACTTTGACATTGATTTCACTCACTTGGAATCCTGGATTTTCTGCTACTGTAGTTGGCTGACTTCCGCTGCCTTAGTGCGACTGATAACTGCATTGGTGTGGCTGGTTGATCTCCTCATCCTGGGCTAGAGCTGCAATGATACTGGATTTCGATGATTTTTGAATGATTTAATGCCTTGGACTGAACTTCTACAAAGATTCTGACTTTGGTGGACTTGCCCGAACTGAAGGATTAATTTGACCTACTTGGCTGCCTTGGGCTCGTTTTACTCGGATTACTGTGAACTTGTTCTATTGGGAGCTATGCCCTACCATTGTGGCTCAAATTTCTATTGACTTACTTGACCGCCATGTGCTTGGCCTGTGGTGATGATCTGACTCTTCTACTTACTGGACCATTTTCCCTTGGATTGAGGTGATAATCTTCGATGGACTTACTTGGATTACTGCCACGGACTATTGGAATTGATTCTGAACTCTGACTTCGATGAACTTACTTGACTTGCTTCGACTGCATTGAGATGACGAGGACTTTTGCTCGTGGACTGACATGGATTTGACGTGTGATGACGCTCGACGGTTGCTGTATCGTTCCATACAAAATGACTTCATTCCGAAGTTCCTGCATCAGGATTTCAATCGGTAATCTGTTCCGATTCCGATATTTTATTTTTTTTCTTCATTGAGAGACTTGCAAGTATTCTGGGTTTAGGAGCCTGCTGACTACAGCATCGATCCTCACAAAAGATGAACACAATCAAACATGGGAGCCATCATTGCAGTTGATCAAGCTGCATGAATGTACTACACCATGTGATTTGTCATACAATTAGTGGCATCCGCCAAACAGTGTGCACACAATTACATCGACAACACGCGCGCGCGACGGACTGTTGGTGCAGGCATCTGCCACGCAACAGGAGAGCAAGCAGGAATAAATGGAGAGGGGAGGGGCAGCGACGTCTCGCTGTCCCTAAGAATAGAGGGGGGCTGATGCATAGAGACAGAATGGGAAGGATGACATAGGCTCAGAGGCGGGAATCGGTGAACAGAAAAGGACATCTGTCCAGCTCGCTGCTACCAATAAGGTGCCGGGGCCCAGGGTATCATTCCATCCATGTTCCCATCTGGGATGTCTCTAGCACAAGTCATTGAGAGGAGAGAAGAGTTTATGAGCATACGTCAAATGGGTCCTTCATTTGGGAGAGTGCATGTCGGCACGCGGTGAATACCCATATCGGCAATTCGAGAAGGAAAAATATTTTGTTTAAAAGATTTTGAATTATAACTACAAAAATAAGTGAAAATTAATTATATTATTGATTTAAAAAAATAATAATTCAAATAATGATTTAGTTTTAATGTATTGGAAATGAAATGTCTACGGAGAATAAGCTGCAAGTGACAGTCCAAGTCAGTCCAATTACAATATTGTCATTATGTCAGACATTAGCGTACTCGAATAATAGCGTTTTCAACTCTTTCGCTGTTTGAAAATTAATTCCTCTACGAATTCAGCCTTATTTCACTCATTCTTTGTTCTAAACTTTAAGTTAGATCAGCAGAAATCAAACGCATACCACTCGCACTCACAGAAATGTGAAATAATTAAATGTGATGTGCCCAAAAATTTTTCAAAAATCAACTCTCCCGAAAACTCCTTCCAAAGGAAAATGCTTCGTTTGAAACAACTAGGTCTGCGCGTGGGTCAAAATTTTCGTTAAAAATACTTTGATATATAGGGTTTTTCGTATTAGAAGCCTGACCCACGCGCAGACCTTGAAATATGCGAACGAAATATCCAAACTCACGCGAAATAGTTACGCCCCAACGCAACAATTTCTCGATCTTGAGCAGCCTTTTTCAACTACAAACTACACGCGCGACCGAAGTATCGGCTCCGTGGTTTTTATTGTTATTTTCTCGTTGTTTCCGCTGTATATTATTATTAAAACATGTATCAGCGCTCACCAGCAAGCCATTTGAACCCATTTGATCGATCTGTGGCGCTTGCTAAACCTCTGCATCGCCCGAACTCAGCTTTAGTTTTGAATCGCGCTGATCTTTCGACCAATTAGCTTATATTACTAGTTATTTCGCGTTTGTGTAACCGTTTTGTGGAGAAATAGAGCATGTACCATCCTTTTGGCGGCTTTAACTAGTCGTTATTACAAGCCGCTGGTTCATACTTGACGAATTTATATTGTTAGCTCTCAAGTTTCACGTTTCCCCGTTACTTGCACTCATTGCTCTCTTGTATTGTCCTCAACAATAGTTTCTTCTTCTTATACCGCTCGACTTTATCGGTAAATTAGGAATGGCACCCTTATCTTCGTGATAAGTAACCAGTTCTATGACAAGAATACGTTGATTGTCGCTTATTTCGTGTGCAGTATGTTTTCATATTATATATTTATTTAGTTTGATTCTAGGGCAAGACTACCAAGAAGATCGTCCTCCGAATGGAGTGCGCTGAGTGCAAGCACCGTAAGCAGCTCTCCATCAAGAGATGCAAGCACTTCGAGCTGGGAGGACAGAAGAAGTCCAAGGAAGGAGTCATCCAGTTCTAACTGGTAGGCGTTCATCTTACTTTTATTATTGTACGTTTTGTTGCCCTGAAATGTGCTAGCTCCGCCGGAGGCTATCGCGATTTTTTTCTTTATATTGAACAAGTTTAAGCTGACGCGTTCTCATAATAACGGTATATGATCGATGTCCCGAACAGGAGTTGTTAAAACAGAAGTAGCACGCTTAGTAGCGTGACCGTAATGCATCAAATGTAACTACTGTTTCATTGAATTTATTTGTTCGAGGTGATCGACTCATTAACTCCGCGCAGCGGACAGCTGGTGGAATCCAAGGACGGCCTCCTCGTCGACTACGGAGAAGTGAGTTCATCACACTCTGTTCTTTACCTGTTCTTTATTTTATTTTTATTTGAATACAAATCGAGGGATTTTTTTATATTTATTTCATTCAAATAGCTTGGAGTTTTGATTATAACAATGAGCGAATTTGAACGATAGTGCGAGTAAATCCTATAGTGAAAGATATACTATTCTGACGAGAGGTGCATGAGTCAGTTGGTGTATCCACGTACTGTACAGTACTTCTTACAAGTAAGTGTACTAGGATAGCCTAGATCATGATGAAGTACTCGGTGAAAGATAGGTAGAGTACGGTAGGAACCGGGGTTTCCAGTTGGCGTATGTGCTCATATCATAGGACTGAATTATAAACAAACCGATTAATATAAATTTTAATACTAAGCTTTTCTTTACAGAATCATCGTCGGGAGACGAAACGAGGGAGGAAGAGGAGGAGAAGAACTGCCAGCGAGGGTAGGGGGAAATAGCTGAGTGATTGAAGGTACGGTAGATTCGCGGCTAAGGTCTCGTCAAGAGACCAGGCGTCGCATATATGTTGTATTTTATTTGTAAATCAGATAAATAATTAATGTTGAATAAATCGTTACGCTTGCAGTGTACAATGAACCATATCAGGGGTAGGTCACCGATGTATTCAGGGTATACGGTAGCACACACAAAGAACAGAAAGGTGAAAAGCCATTGCCACCTGGATTATCAGTAATGAGTGAGTGATACATGATCACAGTAGTCGAACGAACGCGCTTGTTGGAGAGAAGGTTACGGTAGCGGGAGGATGGACAATGTCGTATATTGTCAAGATTATGATAATAAGTGGAAAATTCGCATAAAAAAGGAATCTTCGATAAGAAAAGGGCAAGGAAGAACTCTCCGATCGATCTGATCTACCAGAAGAATTCCGTACCTATCGTTCAACAAATCCGATCTGACTCCCTCCTCATCCGTATTGAAGCCGTACTCACCGGATCAAAAAATGATCCGAAATTAGTTCCAATGAAAAATAGTAATTTTTGCCGACAATTGGACGCAAGGACAGAAGGAAAAATTTGATTTTGGGAATACACAAATCACACTTTTTGCGATGTGTAGAATAACAGTGTAAAACAAGTTGCAAATAGAGCTTTTAAAAAAATATCATTTTTGGCATAGGGGACGTCGGCAAAAATTTTGAGGCACGTCTGCAAAAAAATCTGGTGGAGACCCCATTTGACGTATGTTCCTGTGTCAGGGAAGAATGAAAAGCAATCTAAGCAGTCTATTCTTAGTATTGTCTCTAGTCCGTATGATCCCCTAGGTCTTCTCAACCCCTTGATTCTCCCCTCCCGATTAGCAGTCCAGGACCTCTGGAACAAGAATCTCAAATGGGATGAGTCGGTAGATGAGAAAACTAGAGACGCTTTTCACGAACAGATACGTGACATAGAGAACTTTTCATTGGCTGTCAATAGATTCGCACATCTATCGGATGCTGACGTGATTACTCTCGTAGCATTCAGTGATGCATCCAAGTTAGCAATGGCTACATGCATCTATTGTTGGGTGCCTGATAAGACTCCAACTCTCCTAATTTCTAAGACAAGATTGGCTCCTATTAAGAGCAACTCTACTATTCCCAAGATGGAACTAGATTCCCTCGTAATGGCTCACTCACTAATGCGCTTCACTGTAGATACTCTTCGAAAGGAGTTCAGTTGCAAGCCTATAGAAGTGTACTTTTACTCTGACTCGGCAGTTGTTCTCCACTGGTGTAAACCAGAGTTCAACAAACCGCTAGGTGTCTTCGCCAACAATAGAGTGAAGCAAATTCATTCAATTGGCCAAGAACTTATTGCATTTAGTCCTCTGAAGTACAACCCGACTAGACATGTTAGAAGTGAATTTAACCCTGCTGATCATGCTACACGTGGTTTATCTTCCTCTCAGATGAACGACCCATTGCATCAATGGTGGATAGGGCCGTCCTGGTTGAAGAATGACCCTACTCAATGGCCAAACCCTAGCCTCTCGGAGCTACAGTGCCCCATGTTAGAGTCATTCCCATTCAAGAATAGCCCTATTATCACTTCTGACCCTGTACCTGAGACTGTTATTGATATTGGCCGCTTCTCTTCTCTAAAGAAGGCAATCAATGTCACTGCTAGAGTATATAAGTTTATCAGTAAATGTGCTTCTAGAACTAGGAATCAGTCGATTCAACAGAAGATTTGCCACATCCCCGTTAATGAAGAGTCTTACCTCAACGCTAGTGAGAAGAGATTTGCATTTCATACACTAGTTCGCCTACATCAGTTGAAATCATTTGCAAGCAAGGACTTCCTCAAGATGAAAGAGTCGCTTGTTGAGGACGTGAATGGCATATTACGGGTCAATACTAGACTGACTAATTCAGACATGCCTAGTGATTTCAAGATGCCTATGTATATTTCTACAATTGCTGACTCTTCACTTGCTCGCTTGTTGATTAGTGAGACTCATTGCTCTGGTTCACATGCCAATTGCGAAATCGTTCTCAATTCGCTAAAGAGCAAATACTTCATTCCTCGTGCTAGACCTCTAGTAAAATCTACTCTTAGACAGTGTATCCCCTGCAGAAGGACAAACAACCTGCCCTTCAAGTACCCCAAGACTCCCGATCTTCCCACAGATAGAGTTAGTCAGAGCCTTCCTTTCGCACATTGTGGAATCGATTATGCTGGTCCTTTCCACTCGAAGGATGATGAGAAGCAATGGCTAGTTGTCTTCACTTGCTTCTCAACTAGGTTGACCCACATGGAAGTAGTCCATTCTCTGCTCCCTTCTGCTTTTATCTTCGCATTTAGACGGTTCTGCTCCCGAAGAGGAACCCCCGTTCGCATTACATCTGACAAGGCGACCACTTTTAAGATGTCTAGTACTCTTCTATTGGCAACACAAGATGTAGATCCCGAACTGAACACCCTCTTCTCATCCCTAGGAGTCACATGGAACTATACCTCTGCCCACTCCCCATGGAAAGGAGGTATCTATGAGCGACTTATTAAGATAGTCAAAGAGTCCCTTTCTCGTACAATTGGCAGAAGAAAACTCTCCAAGGAAGAGTTTGAAACTGTTATTTGCGAAATCGAAGCTCTACTCAATAGCAGACCTCTAACTTACGTGTCTTCCGACGATATTCAGTCGTTCTCTGGACCCGCTCTGCGACCGATTTATATCAGTCTCCCCAATTCCTTCCTAGGTTGTCCACTTAGTCTAGCTGCTCCTAATGATGACAATGACTACATCCCACCTGACGAAGAGAATTCTAGTAGAGAAATGGCAATCAAGCAGCTAGAACGATCGATATCTGTAGTTGATAATTTCTGGAAGAAATGGCACCAAGAGTATCTAGCAACTCTTCGTGACTCATCGAGTAAGTCTGATCCTCTCCAGTCGTCTCGATCATCATCTATTGTGCCTCAACGCGGTTCCATTGTATTAGTCGTTGATGAGAGTGGAAACACTCCTCGTTCGAGTTGGAAAATGGCTAAGATTCTCTCTCTCACCGATTCAGCAGCAACTCTACGCTCGCACACTGGTAGAACAATAGAGAGACCAATTAACCTTCTCATTCCACTCGAGCTTCATTCACAAGATTCGATTAATGGCAACTCATCCCTCGTAGAAGCGCAGCCCCTCAGACACGCTATGACTACTAGGTCTAAGGCAATTGCCAACCGCCTCTAATCATCTATCCCCCCCCTGAGGATTCCACTGTGAATACACATTGTAATTATCAACTTCATCAATAGTTATATTTTAGAATCACATTCTCGAAGAAGACGAAGAAAGACTTCTGAACGACGATATGATTGGCTACCAAGATGTCCCCGCAAATGAGGAGATCACCGAGCTCAAGGTGCTTATTAATCATGTAGTTCTTACCTTTTCGTTAGCTTTTCTCAATCGTTTAGTCAACTTGCAGTTAGATATGCATCATGTAGTTAGATATTCCTTGCTATAAGTTACTTCTTCTCATCAGGATCTCGTGCGTCAAATGGCTACTTACTTCCAAACCAAGTTCGGCGAGATGACTTCTGAGATTGGCAAACTCAAGGAATCGAATGAGGAACTGAAGAAATTGACTAAAGATTCTTCGGATAAGCACTCGAAGGAGATTGCTTCCCTTTCTCTAGAAGTATCTGCTTACCTCACTAAGTCATCTCCCCCTAGCCGTAATTCACCATCTTCATCTCGTGTGAATAATCGTTCAATTGCTGATGTTCGCTCTGCTCATTCTCATGTTAGTGTTCCTCCACATGCTTCTTCTTCCTATCGTAATGTTCCTCGTGTTCCCTCCGTTAGCCGATTCTCTAATGGCCACCCTTCCTCTTCTTCTTCTCGTGATAGATCTCGTTCCCCCATTCCCGTCCAGCCCCATCGTAGCACTAAGGCCCCCGTTAATGGCAACCTTTGTACCTTCTGTGGCTATCCTCACATTACTCGTGCTTGCACTAACGTGACTAGCCTGGCCAGTAGAACTATGATCATGAACGCCAATATCGACACCTGCCTTAGATGCTTCCGTTTCACCAAGGACCCCACTCACGACAAAAATTGCCAGCCTCATCTCTGCATCCGCGGATGTGTCAATGTCCATGGACTCCCCGAGCGACACTCGGACTGGTTCTGTCCCAAGAACCCCGACCTTACTGAGTGATTCATTGGCTGACCCACTTTCTCCCCTTTAGTATCCCTTCGGTCCCCATTGGACAAATTTGCTACTGTACCATCTGTACCATCATTGTTTTCCCTTGTTGTTGTATTGCTACTCCGCTATTGTCTCCCTGTTATTCTGTTCGTCTACTATGTCACTTGCCACTTCATAAAAGCGGCTTTTACTTCATGTAGCCTTCTACTCTTCTTCCACATCTCCTCTGTCTTCCCCCCGGAGTGTACCGAATTACTCATAATTCTGTACCCAAATAGCAAACAATATTAATTTAATAATCATTTAGTATAACTTAATTAGTTTACGATCAACCTCATCACACCCGTCAACTGAGACGCTACAGTAACTCGTTTGAGTTTCCCGCGCGCGCGTCGAGACCCAATTGTCAGCATTGCCTGATGGGCCACTCCCGCGGTCGAAAACTCTCGTTGTTCACTTGTTGCTCCTCTCTTACCTTGTAGTGACCCGTCATCGTTTTTCTCCGTGAATTCGTGTAGTTCACACCTCATCGCTTAGGACATCGTTTAGTCCACTCATCGTAGTAATTGGCAGGCACTTAGTCTTCTGACGCTGCTAATTGCTACACTCTTCGTGCCGCAGCCACTTCATTGGCAAAGCACACTTCACCCACTTCGCTTCGCCGTCCCATTGGCAAGCAACTCCACTCCAGGTTATTCTTGTAGCTTACTTTTCCCTTCTCCCCCCTTTATTTAGTCACTTCACCCTTTTGCCGTAAGATAAATATTATTATTATGTATTGATTTGTCTTGCGCGCATACACCGTGACACCAACTGTTTTCTTTCAACTGAGAGAATCCGGTACATGGTGCATCGGCCTAATTAGTATTATTCATTAGCAAACTCCGCGTGGCAGCAATCATTTCTTCCCCACCTGCGTCCATTCCAAACCTCTCTTTCGTCAACACTACGCGTAGGAGAGCTACTTTAGTAATGGCTACCTCCTTTCGCGATAAGTACGACTCTCTACAATCCTTATTAGCTACTCTCAAACCGAAGTTCGCGGAAATCGATGAGGCTACCTCCGGTCTCTACTCTATTTCGTCACATGACGAAATCACTAAGTTATCGATCGATACCTCTCGCTCGATCGTCGATGCCCAGCTAATTCTTTCTAATTACAGGAGCATCGTGTCGAGTATCGAGGAGTCTATAATTGCAATGTCGAACAATGATGATGACAATGGTGATGATGCGAAAAATGCGATCAATGAGAGGAAACAACTGAACAATACAATGCAAAGCACTGATGGAGGATCGGGACTTCCAATGGCAAACGTGAGTCTTTCTTCCCTGATGTCGGAAAAAGAAAATCGATACAACTTCACTCTTGCTAGCACTGTTTCCCGTATTAGAGCCCTGTCTCCTTTGAATCAAGTGCGCGTAGATTCCGTTCAATCCTCACCTCCTCTTGTAGTAGGAACACCTTCTGTCTCTCCTTCCTCATCTATTAGCAATGATCCTGTCGCTATGCTCTCTGATAGGATTAATAAGATTGAGTCACAGTTTAGCCAGAGTAATCAGTCCGCTTCTACCTCAATAGCTAACTATCATCGCTCTGAATCTCGCCTAAGTCGTTTGAATCTTGACACCTTTGATGGATCCGACGTTACTAAATGGCCAGCATTCAAGGATCAGATGCACTCACTGATCATTAGCGACCCCGTCCTCAACGAAATAGAGAAGGCATCGTTAGTGCGCAGTAGTCTCAAAGGAAATGCTTACGATCTCATTGCTTCTATTCCTGTTAGAGACGATTTCCTTTGCAAGATAGTATCTAGACTTGAGAGGAAGTATGATAGATACAACCTAACGCAGGTAACCTTAGTGCAGACTCTGTTCGACCTTAGGGCAAAGTCCACCAACCTCCGTGATCAACTTTCCGCTGTAGAAGCGATGTATAATGTAGTACTCTCCATCGACGAAGTCAGCGGCATCAATAGTCTTCTTATTCAACAACAAGTAGCAGAGTGTATTCATCCTCGCTTCGTGTCCGTAGTTTACCGTAAAGCTTGCAAGACTATGCTCGCTGCTCTAGAACATATAGAAGATCAATTGCTGACAGAGATCGAGGACGCTACCCTCACTAGTGCCTACACTCGTCGCGCTCAGCACACGGCACCTCATCAATCGAATGGCAATGGAGCTAAGCCTAGCAGGACTCTCCCATTGGCCACACCCCCACAACCCTCTTCCTCTTCGACGTCAGCTAAGCTATCGAAGAAGCCATTGTGTGTTTTCTGTGGAAATCACGCATACAGTGCAGAATGTGCCAAAGTCACATCAATTAAAGAGAAGAAGGAGATTATCAAGAGGAAGAATCTTTGCTATAGTTGCTTCTCAGCCAAGCACTCGTCTTCTGAGTGCACTAGGAAGTGTCAAACTTGCAATGGCAAACATCATCGATCCCTCTGTGATAAGTCGACCACTCCTGCGAACAACTTCTCTACAATGACTGTGACTGTAGATAAACCTATTCAAGTTAACACTAGGCTATTCACTGCTCCTGTAGTTCTTGCAAATAGGGATGCGCTTCAGTCTTCAATGGCAAACGTCCTCCTAGATACTGGCGCTCAGGTATCTCTCATCTCACGCGACCTAGCCTCTCGTCTATGCCTATCACCTGTAGGAACGATACTTGCTAGTGTCTCCGGCATAATGGCAGATGATAGCTCTACCATTCCTTCTGCTACCTCGCACGATGTGGTAGAATTTGACATCATGTCTAATGTCGGTCCTCGTACTATTAGGGCAGTAGTCAGAGATACCAATGGCATCCTTAATAGGATTAGACTTCAACCATTGGCAGAAGCTGATCTGAATGCGATTAAGGATAAATTGCAATCGGTTCCTCGTCACCTTACTGAACCCTATGTATGCCCCGATCTTTTGTTGAGTGTCGGAGAGACACTTAAACTTCTCGACGACTCTAAGTCAACGACTCTTCCTTGTGGCTACCGCCTCATTCAATCGATAATAGGACCCTTAGTAGTTGGTTCTGAGAAACTAGAGGCAGAGTCTAGAGTCAATGGCAATATATCTTCAGAGTCTCTTCGATCGACTGCGCTTAGAATTGCTGCAGTAGTCGCGTCCCCTGTAGAGACCCTCGAACAGAAAGTGGAACGACTTTTCTCAGTAGACCCAATTACCCGTGTGTATGATACTACTGAGAAGGAAGCTCGCAAGGAAAGTGACGAAATGGTTTCGAAACACTTCATAGACACTGTTAGGCAATGCGATAATGGCTACTACGTGCAGTATGCTATTAAGGCAGATGCTAAGACTGAGCTGCCAGATAATTACGATCTTGCTGTCTCTCGTCTCTCGTCAACCATACGCACATTGGCTAAGGATAGAAAGCTACTAGAATTTTACGACTCCATTATTAGCGATCAATTATCTCTAGGACAAGTAGAATTGGCTGACCCATCCGATACCAGTGGAGTAGTACACTACCTTGCACACCAACCTGTTCTACGACCCGATAAGCCCTCTACCCCTTTGCGAATTGTATATGATGCGTCTGCTCATCTGAAGAACAAACCATCCCTCAACGATATGATTTGCCCCGGACCAAGCGATCTCGAGAAGATACCTGCTCTCCTTCTCCGCTCTAGGTCACGACGTGGACTCATAATTGCAGATGTAGAGAAGGCTTTCCTTCAAGTCAAGTTGTGTAACTCGCAGAGGAACATGCTTAGATTTCTTTGGTTGAAAGACATTAGCAAACCAGTAACTCGTCAGAACTTACTTGTTCTTAGATTCTGCGTTACCCCATTCGGAGTTAATCAGAGTCCTTGCCTGCTCAATAAGGTGATCAATCACCACATTATGAACAATGGCAAAGACTGTGATCCCTCCTTAGTACATCAACTAGTCACCAACCTGTATGTTGACAACATCGTGATCAACGTAGATTCTCCATTGACTAGCATGTATACTCAATCCAAGGAACTGTTTGAGTCTATGTCTATGAATCTTAGAGACTATGCATCTAATGACAAATCATTCTACCATTCTATCCCTGAATCAGATCGATCAAAGGATGTCAATCAGAAGCTTCTTGGTCTCATCTGGGATACTTCTACTGATAAATTGGCCATCAAGATTCCTGTATCAGCGAAGAATGAAAAAGAATCTAAAAGATCGATGCTTAGTATTGTCTCTAGTCCGTATGATC
>JABCKV010000395.1:0-12509 GCA_018282005.1 Asterophora parasitica | reverse complement strand
AGTCAGAGCGAAAAGAGATAACTCATTTGAAGAGGACCAAGAAAACTGAAGATGCAAGTGTTTATCAGATGAAAGAAGGATCTGGAGCTCAGGCCACTGTCGGACGCTGAGGCCAAGACTGGTGCGCTGTAGCGCCATTCAAGCTCTTCGAGTTCATGTAAATTGATTTTGTTGTACTTAGGACTCTCGACGACGCGCTGACGGTTTACAAGATCTAACGCGGGCACACCGTGCACGTATCCGAACATGGTGCGTGCGCATGCGGGATTGAACGATGCGTCATGTGCAGATTCAGACACCTCGTCAACTTGGCTGGGTTCTGAAGATCTGACCCTCCATGAAGCCCACCCGCGGGCCATTTACAAGATTATCGTGTCTAGCCCGCAGCTTTCTAGAATCGCGGCCTCGTCACGGCCTTCCAGCGTGAGGAGCGGCCGATGATGTACGTGTAGCTTATTTCTTCGTTTGAATCGATGCATTCTTTTCCCCGGATTTTTCCTTTCCACTTGCATCAACGAAGCTGTCCTACTTTCCTTTATTTTTGACTCCGAACCCGCGACTAACGCTAGCACCTCAGCTCCGACCCCCAAACTGCTTCAAGAATTAAGGCCCAGCGGCTTCTATTTCGGTTTCTTGGGCGCACCTCACTCAACAATACGATTTCCTCACCAGGTCGGGTGCGAACACAATTGGAGCCGTGGCGAACCCAAACCCGTTTCACGTCGTCAGCACACCACCCACAGGAGCAGTTTCTGGAGCGTGCGCACCAGCTTTTCGGCTTCAATCTAGCACCAGTTACTTGCGGCGGGGGCGCGTTTGGTGTCAGTAGAGCAGATGTATATGGCATTATTGGAAGGAGAGGCTTTAAGCTGCAGCTATAGTAGGTGGGTTTTGGTCTCTCGTGTTTCTTGGTTGTGTTCGTGGTGTTCGTGCGTTCGTTATCTTGTGTTGTTTACGTGTTCCTGCGTTCGTGTCGCGGCGTGGGTATGTGGCGGCTCGAGAGGGAGATATCCGTGGTGCCCGATATCTGCGGGCAAAAGGATATGTACATGTGCGGCATTTGCGTCTGATGGATCGTCACTTTGCACTGCTTTTCCTTCCACCTTGCGAGGTCTTTCATTCCCCCTCTTTTCCATAACGTACGCTAACTTCCTTTCCCCTTCCTTCCTAGCTTCTCAACATTTGACGCTGTTCGCCACCGGCTGGAAAGTGCAAATCGAGTCTATCCCCGATGGGTCTTTCTTCCCTGTACGCTCATGCTTTGCTGAAGAGTATGTAGATTTTCAATCTCTGTGATGTACGGACGCTCTTTCGCAGAACTCCAGTTTCTTTTCCCGGATTGTCATGCAGAGGCGCATGAATCACCGGTGCACTGCGGCCTGTGGAACAGGAACTTCGACAAGGTAAAGTAACAAATAATCAGCGAATATGGAGATATAAGTCTGACAACCCGTCCTGCAGGTACGTTCGTGTTGTGGAACACTGGAATCTCAAAGAGAATGTCGGTCCCGCGATTAACTAAGCCTTCATGACAAGCAAGTTGATATTTTTTAATTTGTTGTACTCACTGCTGACAGTTGCTCTGAAGACCCTGGAACTGCCTTTCTGCACCCGGTAACTGCCCTGAGCCCTCAGCGCTCAGCCCTGGTTACCATGGCCCCTCTCTATTGAGCCGATGTATATGTAGACGGATGAGACGGCTTGAAGCTGGTATTTGCAAATGCCTCGCTATCATCCTCCAAACTCTGGATCTGAGCTCAAGCGCTCTGCTGGGGTCATCCCGGACGCCCCCAATGAGCTCTGGCGCCTCATCTTCCGCTTCGCGACCCTTTCACACAAATCTTCGCCCCTCTACGACACGTCATATCACTACTTCAGAGATTCGTGGCTTGATGACCAGTATTTAGACGATACGCTTCCCATGAAGATGGCCATCACACTCGTGTGTATCCGGTGGAGGAGGCTCGCAGAAGAGTTCCTTTATGAACATGTGCGGGTATGTACTCTTGCCCGCCTGTTCGAGGATCGGCCCGACGAGGAACGCCGTGCTATTGGGAGGTTTGTGAAACGGTTGCAGCTGCCCTCGCGTCCTCTCCATCCCTCCATTACAGTGGACAACACTTTCAGTCACATTTTGACATTCTGTCCACGCGTCACGATCCTCGTTCAGCCCCGGTGGTTAGGCGGTATTGATTCTCTGAATCGTGTCTTTTGGGGGGACATCGTGAACCCCAGTTTCCGCTCATGCCTCGCGGCTCTCCTTCCCAAGGTACGACGTGTCGATTGGTGTACCTATGGACACGAGAGAAACTACGAACACCACTGTGCTATACTATCGACAGTTCTGCAGGCTGCTCCTCGCCTTCGTTACCTGTCCATGCGATTTAGACTCGATCCTTTCCCCGGCCCATCGCACATTACCCTCCCATCCCTCACCACCCTTCGCGTCGAAGGAGAACTAGGGAACTATGGCCTTCGTCTCCCTAGCCTCACACACCTCATCGCAGACAACATACAAGTCGCCTCCGACACGTGCCTCTTTGCCTCGGTCCCCAATCTCCGCTTACTCCAGCTCTGCGGCCCTGGTGCGGGGTACCAGTTCGACGTGTTCCGACTCGCGCCGCACCTCACGGAGTTCTGTTGCTCGCTTCACCGCGATACTACCGTTGTACTCGGGTGCTTGCACGCTGGCGTGCGCACCATCCGTCTGTTTTGCGCCAAAGACCCCGATCGCAGAACGGTGACTGGTTTTCAGAAGAAGTCGGCGATGCTGTATACGAGGACTTCGTTTCCAGCCCTGGAGAGGATTGTGCTGCATGGAGAGGGCTGGCAGTCTGTCCGACATACGGCAGAGTTTCGGTTGTTTCGACTGAGGATCGTGGATCGTGGGGGATGTAGGATGGAGTTCTGTGATGGAGAGAGGTTGGTATAAGCGCAAGTCGAGCTGCCATCCCTGTATTCTTGCCGGATCCTTGTGTCTACAATGCATGCAAGTACCACTCACTCAAGTTCGAGAATGACGAGTATACTGGGGTTAGGTTTGATGAGATGAGGTAAGATGGCTGACCTTCGTTGAGCCGGTGACCTCGGGCCTCGATACATGCCCATTCGCGCTCGCATCCTTTTGCTATAAGTATAACCGCCATTTTGGGTTCTCTTCAACCAGGTGAGTCAAGCATCATCGCCATTTCACTCCGCTCTTACACACACTTTCATAGGATTGAACCCGATGCTTACCAGCGGCCATTTACTTGATGCCAAAGTCATCGGAGACGCAAGAATGCGGAATACCAAGGTCCTGTCAGCTAAGGAGCGTCACCGCTGCAAGTTTCTTCTCTCCAATGCTGAAGCTGCTCTATTCGACCTGGATCAGACGATCGGTGGACATCAGATGGTAGATGGACTCCTTGAGCAAAGGAAAACACACGAAGTACGCATCCAGAAGTATCGTGTCGCCATCGCGCCGCACAAGCGCCTTCCCCTCGAGCTCCTTGGCGCGATATTTGCCTATTTCATGCCTGACTTCCTAGTTTGCGAGTATGATCTTGCGAAATACATGACATAGACTATATGGGTCCTTGGGCAGGTGTGCTCACTTTGGCGACAAATCACACGAAACAGTCCAAAGCTCTGGAGTCCTGTCCTATTCGACGCATCCAATCGCTCTGTTCGCTTGTGCGAAATTATCCCTTCAGGTGTCAATGCCTCCCTTCACCTTGATCAAAATCATTTTCGTTTTCCATCATGTCAAAAGTGCTACGCTATCGCATTTGCGTTCCGACCAGTTTGATGCACTTTGGCGGAATGTGCATGTTCGACCTGGAGCATTCAGGGGAATCGAATCATTGTCGATTCTTGATCAGAAAGCGACGATGTCTCTCAGATTTACAGGTGGGCCAACAGTGCACCATTTAGGGAGACTCATAACCTTCGAACATTGTCCATACGTTCCTCGAAAGAGTATGAGCACATGATACCTTCTTGGACATACCGTGGCACCAAATCGCAAGTCTCGAGATATCTGAGATGAGGGGCTTGCGTGCAGATACCATTTTCCGCCAGGTCGCAAAATGCATTACACTGCAATTTTGCTGGTCAGGTTGACGGACTATGCCGATGATGACGGCGATCTCGACACTGCGGTCATTTCGCACACCTTCCAGAGTCTACCGTGGCTACTATCCATCGTATTCTTCAACGACTCACATTTGAACGCCTCAAGCACTGCTTTCAGCATCTAGTCCGACACATCATGGAAATCGACTCTCTGTGCAACCGCTTGAGCACCATTGACCTGAAGGGCACCAGGATTCGTGATGCCACCGTGATATACACGATTGTCCGTCAATGCATCCATTTGACCTAGTTTGGCTTGACTGCCCCTCACCTCAGCAGATATCCTCCTTCGCAAGTTGAGGTCGCTCGTTGTGTGGGATGTCGAGGACCCTTGCATCTTCCACTACATCTTCGCCCCTTCACTCGAACATCTCGAGGTAAAAACTGACGAGCAGTGCAACGCCACTGCTGCCGTTTGTCAGATGATTGTATCTTCTGGTTGCTCAGAGTCCCTGAGCCACTTCGGCTATTTCTCGGCAGGCATATATCATCAACTGCCCGGGATGCGTGAGCTACTTGGAGCAATTACGTCCGCCCGTATAGTGCACGACGCACGTCGTGAATGTGGTCTTGAGCAAAACTGAATTCTTTGAATCTTTCGCCAATGATGTCCTTCTCCCGCACCTTCAATGTTTGACCTGCTCGGTACCGATCACAATGCAACTTGTCCAACTGCTAGAGGCGCTGGTGGAGTCGGAGTTCCGATACTATGGGCATACGATGCTTCGTCGCATCGTAAGGACAGGATTAAAAGAAGATGACGAGGCTGGACTGGTGCGCTGGAGAAGCCTTGAAGAAAGATATGGAACGATCGGCATGTACATCGATCGATATTAATAGAGTTCTCCATTCAATTGCAACATGCGACGGCCACATCCAGGACATCCACCTGGTCGTCGTCCCACACTGTCATTCACCGATGCAGAATATGGAACCGCTGGTTTCCTCCGGAAATCCGTGTGTAAGTAATGCGACCGCACTGGTATGAACTACGATTCTGGATGGGCACAGGATGACAATATAAATAAAGTATAAGTTAGTAGTATACATATGAACTAGCGACAGTTGCATTGAGGAAATTCAAGTCTGGTGGGGGCTGGGTTGTGTCCGCGTAAAGACTTTGATATTCCTCAAGGTTTTCCCTATCCGATTCTATATGTACAAAAAATCAGCGAAAGCACGCTTGTATAGCTTGATGAAATGCCCACATTGAACGCCTGTCTCAACGCGGTGGCTTTTGCACCGAAATTCCCCTGTTGCGGTGAGAGATCCTCCTCGCTACCCCATAATGTCACTCGTCGTCGAACCTCGCCGTCGGCGGACGTGGGGGACAATGCAGGTGGAAGTGAGAGCGCTGGGCTCGTCTAGGGATGGGGGCGTTGTGGTCAGAAGCCCGTTATGAGAAAGGTGGTTAGAAAAAAACGTACCGGGACAAGAATTTGTGGTATCTCATAGAGTCCTCCGAAATTGCGCCTCACTGGGAAGGGAAGACCCTGCAAATATGGTAAGTGATCATGCTCTTCATTTCGTGCAGGGGACCTACATTGAACGCCTGTCTCCATGCAGTAAATTTCCCGAAATTCCCCGGACGAGGTGAAAGGTCCTCCTCGCTACCCCATAATGTCACTCGTCGTCGACCACGTCCCTCGGAGGACTCCCCGTCGTCGTCTTTGGCCGACTTGGGCGACAATGCCTGCGCAAGTGAGAGGGTTGGGCTCGTCTAAGGAGTTCGGTCGGAAGGTCGTTGTTGGAAAGATGAGTGGAAAGAAGTACCGGGACAAGAATTCGCATCCGTCCATAGGGTCCTCCAAAATCGCATTTTAGTGGAAAGGGAGGAGTCTACAGGCAGGTTAAGGGACATCGCTTGTCATTAAAAATCTAGTACATACCTTCAGATCTTTCGCATGTGTGTTGCCTGTAGAGTAGGGATGCCCGGACATGATGTTCGAGAATATAGCTCAGAAAAGATGTAGGAGGAAAAACGCGGCTCTTGCTCAGAGACGAGAGGAGACGATGAAGAAGCGGATCGAGACGATTCAAAGCCGACTTTGTGGAGCAGTGCGATGGTGAAAAAATGCTACATGTTATATAGTAATTCTGCTGATAACGAGGCTCATCGACTTGGACTTGTATCCAATCAGTGGTTGATCAAGCTTGATGATGGCTTTGACACACACCTACGTTGACAACAGCTGGATCTCAACATTGCGACTAGTAACTAGTGGCACTTTTGTGATGGGAAGCTACTAAAATGGCGAATATGTTAGAAAGGCATTGGAAAAACCAACGCTCTGAAACAGCACAAGGGACGAAGGGGTCTCGCCAACAGACGCATAGAAGCCCCTGACATTCCGAGAATGAAACGTACGATGACGAAACATAGAGACGCTGTAAATTGAAATTACTGTGTAATCTTGGGGTTCCAAGAAGAATGGAGGCTGCTACATACCAACTCCCGAGTATATATAAATCAGGAGGTTTGCAAGCCCAAGTCGAACATTCAGCAGATGTAGACGTCGAAGGTTAACCGTCAGCGGCCATAGGCAACTCAGGCCATATATCTCTCGAATTATACACAGACAGCAAGAAACTTCAGACAAGCCTCCAAAGCGACTGAGAGCAATCTCAACGTGAATGTCGTTGAAGAGAGTTGAAGGCCGGGTCGCCGGCCGGATCACAATAAACAACACAACGACAACGGCGTCAGGACCAAACATCCTTATTCTCTTCCTGCCAGATGACCGCCTGGCTCTCAGCGTTCTGTCTCTTCAATGGCCATGAAATCTCGAGTTCTTTTCCTCTTTGGCTGAGTCGGACTGTGGTTTTCGTCGCCTTGGTAGTCCGTCCTTGTGTAATCGTCATCGGCGACGTTGGGGATTCAGATTCATCTGCTTGCGGTACTTTTTGGTCAACGCTTGGGCTCGAGATCGCCTTGATGGCTATCAATTGTGTCCTTAGGTAGTGTATAGAGCTATGTACTCGTTCTCCTGCTAGGCGCCCTCGCCATATTGCATTGGCATTCGAGATTGTGCATAGGCCTGATCTGGATCGCTGCTTGAAACTATTCCCGATTGAAGTTACTCTCTGCAGGCGCTATTGGAATTGAAGGCCAAACCGCGAAAATGGCTACAGGCCGGCCGCAAGTGGGTATCTAATTTTTCTAAGTCTGGCCAATTCATGCTCATTAACCGTCCTCCAGGCCGCACAAGACCGTCCAGCACCACGACACTGAGCTGAATACACCGGTGTAACGACTTGTCAAGCAGTAATCTTCAAATATGTGCACGCACCAGGCGTCTCACAACGAGCTCTCGACTGTTGGTATATTGGTCCAGTGCACGCAAACATCGCCTGTGCTTCTCCCTCAGCTCCAAGAGTTGAGCTTGAATGACTCAGTCGCTCAGTAAATTCTTGCACCTTGCTGTTGCATCCTACATAGCCCACTTGCTGCTTCCGTGTCCTAAATTTGTGATGTGGATATGTATCAATATCCTTCTTCTTGTTGATGGATAATGTCGCGCGATACTCCTGCCGATGAGAAGTGAAAGTTTCCCCGCGGCAATTTATGAATATTCCATCTTGAACCTCTATGTACGCTACACTCGCCCTCACTCGAGTTGCACGCCCCTCCTGTCTGGGAGTTGCTTACTGCTTACTAGTACTTTTGGTGCTTCGCCTCCCCCCACCCGCTTTGCCTTCGCCCTGGACTCCTTCGCAGGCTTCTTCTCTTTCTCTCGATTCTCAAACACACCCCTATTCGCCTCTACGACCTTGATCTTGCGTGTACGCTTCGCCGGGGTAGGCGCTGCCAACTCGGTCTCAGCCACCGCTTTCTTCACCCTTTTCTTCGGCACCTTCTCCGTCGTTCCACTCGCATCCACAGAAGGCAGGATCAAACGTACACGCTTTCTTATGGGGCCTGGCTGCTCGACAGCCTGCGGCGCATCCGACGGTTCTTGTATCGGGATATCATCATGAACTATGTAAATGTCAGTCTACAAACAACGCAGAAGCAGATAGACAATTACAAGTATGTGACGAGGACCCGTGTCCACGGAAGACCTACGAGCTCGAGGCATACATCTTGATGTCCAAATCGTGCGGAATACCTCTCGTTTCGAGGTCCTGCAACATCGCTGCGCCAGTTATGCCAGGATTGAAGCTGACTTGGATAATAATTGAAGATATGTCAAGACATAGCTTGAAGGGCAACCAGCAAGATAACAGACTGAGCAGGAGGCGAAGGTTGGGACGAAGGTCAGTCAGGAACTTAAGCTGAGCGCTGGCGACGCGTCGTAAACTTCCCATCACGTGATGGCGCGTCGTGGGCCAGGCTCCCGAGTCCCGACGTCCAGCCTTGCCTTGTTGCAACCATGTGGCCAGTCCACTAAGCGCTTCGCCTCTACCTTTGCAGAGTGAAATCCCGGCTCCTAGTATTCGCTCTCGATGGCAAACAGTTGCATCGACAACCCTACTCATACCCAGGGATATGAGAGCATCCGGACCCTCGTTCGACTCAAGGGACAGGCATCGGGCGACTTCATGTACTTCATGTATTTTTACAGAAAACATTTCCCATAATCTCTCTCGACTCGGATTGTGAAGTACATGCTCTCATCCGCATGCGGCGATCAGTACGCATCTGTTCCCTTTGAGATTCTGACATGAGGCACTGTCAGTGGCGGTGCATTATCCGACGTTCTGGTGAAGTTCATCGATTATACTACATCCAAGTCATCCAGTCCACACGTAGGCAAGCTCGTTGAACGCTCGGATTTCTCTTTAAGTAGCTAATTTGTGATCCTGCAGGCCAAATGCAAGAAGACAATCAACTGCTATGGGACAAGGTCATCAATCAGGCAGGCGTTCAGAACAACGCTGTCCTTTCTCTCACGGAATAGATTCGAGCAAAGGCTCTTCTGGGGGACGCTGAGCGCACTCTTTTTGCGATGGATCAAGAGATCGCTGCCCTTCAAGCGCGGAGACAGACACACGCGGAACAGGTCGTCAAGAAGTTCCACATCGCGCTTGCACCCATTAAACGCCTTACAGGTGAGCTTCTGGCCGACATATTTGCCCACTTCATCCCTGATTCTGCAGTCTATGGCAAATTTTACGATGCCAGGCGAGCTCCCTGGGTACTCGGCCAAGTGTGCGCTCTCTGGAGAGCGGTGTCTCATCGCGAAGCAAACTCTGGAGTGTCCGAGTCGACATGGATGATTACAGGTCTTATCGGACTAGCCTGTGCGAAATCCTTCCGCTGGTCGCCAACACCCATCTTTATGTCCACTCTGTTTTTCACCGCGATTCGATTATTCCCATCCTCCCGCATATCAAACATCTTCAGCTCAACATAGATATCACCCAGTTCAAGGCCTTATGGCAATCTTCCGGGCCCGAGAGTTTCGTCAAGCTCGAAAGCTTGAATCTCGTCATTCGCAATGGCGCCTCTGCCAACGCCGTGCTCCTCGATGACCACCTGTGGGGTGCTAAGCACACACCTTTCCATCTCGCTCACAGCCTGCAGAGCTTGACTATTGAATGCTACGACCGTGGACTACGACTTGACGTCCTTGTGCCCGCAATGGACTTGCCCGAAACCCAGCTTTCATTTCTCGATTTATCTGATGTAGAAGGCCTAGCTGCTACAACGGTTCTCTCATACATCAAGAAATGCACAGCGCTAAATGCACTCGCCATCACGCTAGGGGCCGATGCCAACGCGGGTGACAAGCATCCTTTCCATGCCTTGCGTGGCCTTGACTTCCTAACCATCAGAGATAGCACCTACAACGACTTAGACAAACTGCGAGATGATTATTCTGCGACTTTAGCGTTGAGGGCAATACAAGCCGAAGCATGGGATTCCCTGTCTGTCCTCGACATATCCCACGTTGTTTTCAATGACGCTTCCTTGTTGTACCTGCTCCTGAACGAGTGCACGAAGTTGACAGACTTAACTTCCACTGTGCCCCCCCTCTCGGATGCATTCGAGGGCGACCAGGTCATATCACTGCCTCACCTCAAGTCGCTGCATCTAAAAAACATCGAACACTCATGGCTTTTTCAATTGCTGCGCACCCCTGCCCTAAGCGAGCTTGACATCGAATACAAACACACCCAGGGCTTTGATGCGGCCGCAGTGCACCACATGATAATGTTGTCAATGTGCTCGATTCTAGACTTCCAGTGTGGCTGGTCAGGGAGGGGATATCCCTGTCTGCCAGAGCTTGACGACATTTTCATTGCAGTTCCTGCAGCCAGGAGTGTGCAGATCGGATATATTTTCTCTGGGAAAAATCTTGTCATGAAATTTGTGCAAGGAGAAATACTACCCTGCGTCGAGAAGTTGGAGTGGCCAATGATGGAGATTAACAAGGAACTGTTGGAGAGACGCGCAGATTGGGAGTTGAAGACCTATGGACGGCTGGTGCTGAAAGAGCATCCATTGAGAGCATACTAGTCGCCGGTGGAGAAAGTCAATAAGTGATCGCATGGCATGATTGTACAGAGAGAGACCGTAAAAAAGTGGTGTATGATAATCCATATAATCTACCAATACGCCAGCCTCAAGCCTTCATACCACACGCACTGAAGCTCGAGCAATGAGCATGACATTTCCATACGTCTAAAAGAAGCGTATTGAGTATTCCAATGTGTGGCGCACTGGTGACTTCTAGTGACCTCCACTGGCAGCGCGTTGATCGGTTGCGCGATGGCAACACCTCGGAAAGATCTCGATGATGACCTCAGGATACCTGCCTAGCACCAATACAGCTTTGCATCATTTGGTCCAACTAAATCCTTTCCAGAGTCGCCTACGTAGCGCCCATCTAGCTGTTAAGGAAGAAACAATCTGTGGGGATACTTTGCTGTCTAATCGACAATATATGCGGCGCCAGCTCTATATCTGCTGCATGAAAGGTTGGGTAATAGTTGGTGTACCTATTCCACGTTCCACATCATCTCCACGCACGACACCTCGAGCTCATGTTGCGAGCCTCCCGGGTGCATAATGCATACACACGATAAGATCCCGCATGCGCAAAGATCTGGATACTTAGAATGGAACATTAGTCAGCGGGGATGGTGCCGAGGACGGTCACGCGTACATACACATCCGAGGGCGTAGAGACGTGGTGATATTAATAGTGGCGACGCGTGGGGTGGTGGTGCTGTTCAAATGCTGTCCAAATGGCAGGTAAGTCTGGCGCTGTGAGTCAGTGAATACCCCAAGCATCTAAGCGAGGCGAGTAGACGGGAGGAATGCGCATAAATATGTACCACCAAGTCTGGTACATGAGCGCCCGGGGTGGAAAAATGTCGACACCATTTCCATCAATAAGGACTATAGAGATACGCACCTGTGAAGACCAAAATTAGGACGACGTGAAAGGGGCGAGGTCAAAATTTGCTGTCAAAAGATTCAAGAAACATATCAGTGAACGGTGAAGATGCCGCATCCGGGTCGAACGGGCGCATCCCAAAGGTACATTATGCATGATGAGAGACCTCCTGACTCTATACTCGAATCCCAGTTTTCGACTGGCGCCTTGAGAAAGACGCACAGGTGCGAAAGAGTTGATGAGGTGTAAGCCCGGTGTGCGGAAGGTGAAGTCAGGCCGGACGAGTAGCAAGTCTCTCAGGTGCATATAGTATATAGCCTGGCTATGGAGCTTGAGCAAGAACAGGTGCTGGATTCGAGAGCGGGAAGTGTCCAGCGGTCTGAATCGCAGCAGGAGGAGGACGAAAGAGGAGGCGAAGATCATTTGATCGGAATCGGCACGCGACGCGTTCCTTTCTAACCACCATCGACGGCGACCTTGGAACCGCGCCACGTTGAAGAGCTTCGCGTCCCGGGGGCCGGTGTCAATACCCCTACGTCCGAAGGTTGTTCTCCGAAGAGGTTAGTTTCGAGCGCTTTCACTGCGTCGATACGTGCTCACAGATAATCAGATGTCCTTTCTGCACGCTTGTCGATCGCAACGCACAATTTGTAGCGCGATCCAATGACTGCGGGTCTGGAATTTCTGAGAAACGATGAGAACGAATCTGCGTTGGACTTGTACATCTGTTGGTATCCATCCTCCATGGTAAGTCATGGATTCGAGCACATCTGTATGCGCATATATTGAGCTAGTACGTATGGTTGGTACGCACCGTACTCTTTACCTCCTCTATGCCGGCTTCAGTACTCTGCCGTCGTACACTCACAATATATGCGCGTTGACTCGCAGAACAAACAACTTCTCGCCTAGGCCTCTGTCCATGTTCAATTATCCTCCGACCTTCCGCGCGTACACTCTTCTCGCCCATAGCATATATCCACCTGTCCTGATTTTAATAGAACCGGATGCTCAAGACCTTCAACTTCGCCTATCCGCACCCTGTCC
>JABCKV010000394.1:0-12535 GCA_018282005.1 Asterophora parasitica | reverse complement strand
CAAAGTCATCGCAAAAGTTTGTGCATAACGCTACAGGTTTCGTGGCCATCTTCCACTGCAAGTGTCGGAGTTTAAATGTGGCGCCCTACCACTTACAAGTGGAGGACAAGTGCAGCGTGCTGTGAAGGAGCAGGATCGGTTTGAGCTTCGTCTTAAAGGTAGAGAACTTACATCCTAGTAGATAGTCGACTCAACAGAAAAGAGTTTTATCCTTGTGTTTTCTACGAATTATACATAAGACATCCAAGATGCATGGAGTTACCGGTCGACCATCGTCGACAGTATGCTTCGTAGCACAGTGGGTATGTCGGCCGTGTTTCCGACGCGGAAACCACGACCTGGGAGGCTTTTCGTAATCCTGAGAGGACATCGTTGAAATACGGATCTGTGTCAAGGAAAGGAATCACGCACCAGCTCGCTTCAGCGCCTTCCCCAATGCAGATTAAGGCCGTGTGCACTTTGGCATTCCGTGTCATTGCAAGCGTCAAGTGTTCTGGTGTTATTTGGTATCGTCCAAAATTGGCATCCTAGAATACGGTAAGCGCCTGAAGATGGAAAAGCGACGGTGTTGTGGCTTACGGTGATTGCGATGACGAACCAGTCGTCTATGAAGGAAGCCCATTGATTAAAATAGTAAGTAATTTGCGAAGTGAAGGAAGACCAACCTGCGTCGAACTTGCCAACTTCGATTATACCTTTCTCGATAGCCTCAACTAATTTGGGCGGGAATGATCAACAACTGCAGCGGTCAAAGATGAGCGAGGTACCTGTGTAATCCCCAGCAAAGGCGTATTGTGGGATCATCGCCATTTTCTCAACGACTTTCCACCTATCGCGAAGCTTGGTGGGGGGGTTGTCGGCGAGAACCAGGGGAATGTCGGGGCCATCTCCGGACTAAAATGTGCATTCAGGATTTCCCTCAAAATTGCAGGACGGGTCAACACTTACATGGCCGTACATCTGCCAAAGGCCGCAAGAAAAGCCGTACAGGTAGGAACAAGAAGGATATTGAGATATCGACTCACATCCCACACGTATTTCTCCTTCCTGGAGAGTCGGTCAAATGTCTCCATAAGCATGGCGGCTGGATTTTCAGTTCAGTGCTAGTTCTTCAGTGTGAAACAAGAAGCTCGGACCTGTTTCCATGCTTCTCTGCAGGCGGCCATCATGGAATCGATACCTGATTAAACCGCTGCTCATTAGCGGAAAGCTGCTGGAAAGTCAATGTGGGCTTACATTGATGCACTAAGGTCGAAGATAAATCTAATCCTCTTGGGCCTAAGAGAGTTTCGTCAATTCTGCACGGAAGGTTTGGAGAAAAAGGATGTAGACACACTTAATCTGGGGCCTACCAAGCTCTGGCTTCTCCATTCCTCGCCGTTTATAAACAGTCGACTCTCCCGTGAGGCCCTCCGTGAGACGGCTATCGTCAAGCTCCCCCTCCGTCTGCCGCTTCAACCAGACACGCTCCTCTTCCTTTGCGGCGAGATCTAACATACACCGTATAGTGTTGGGCGCGGATTTTTTCGGTACTAGAATACTACTCACGTTCGAGGAGATCGTGAAGAGAGAGCATGTGCGCCTGGGTTGCAGTCAAGAGGGTGCCGTAGCCCTGTGCCTCCGAGGATGACATGTCCAATTCTTTGAGACGGCGTTGTAGCTCCTGACGGGCCATCTCCCTAGCCTTTTCCTTGATGTGATCCGGGACGCTATCCTTGAGTGCATCAGAAACCTCAAGGAATGTTAATTCTAAAGACGTTGAAAAGATGACAGCGATTCCCTAACCTGCTTGATATCACCTCCTTTGAACAGGCGTTTGTACCCGCCACGACCACCCATTCCGGCCGTATCACGCCCACCGGTCTATAAGGTCAGTTGCAAGCTGATGGCAGAGCTGTAGAGGCTTCGCAACGTACCCCACCTGCAAAGGTATTCCCACCCGAGTGCTCCTTGTCATCGTGCTTGCCCGCCTTGGGCTCGCTAAGATCCGCCTTGGTAGGCTCAAATTGGATTTCCTGGACTTTCTTCTTGGAAGCCTCCCGAGCAGCGTCAAGTCCCAAATGAGGTACCTGAAGTCTAGCAGGAACGTTACTCCAGAAGGACGAAAAAAAACTAGATAGCGAACCCATGACGTTCCAAGATCTCGGCGAGTTTATCGATAGTCTCCGGTTTGTATATGTCAAAATCGAAGATATTGCGAAGAGCATCTCCCAGCGAGTCCTGCGGGTATGCACGCATGTGCCGTACCAGGTTGATGAGTTCTGCAATTTTTCTAGTCAGTGTCCTTCCCTGGGAAGGCATGATGCGGTCTTACCGCGCAAGGAATATGGGTAATTCAAGGCACCACTTTCATAGCCTTTGCGCAGGTCGTGGAATGCACCCACAAGGCGCAGAATCAGATCCGAACTGAGCTCAGGCGCCAATTGTTCCAGTAGCTTCCGTTCCGAAGCCTGATCCGGGTTCGTCACGGAGTGTGCACTGAAGTTCTCCCCGAGTACTTGCAAGAAGTGGTTACCAAGGAAAGCTGAAGATGAAGATCGTCAGATTCGGGTTGAATACGACCAAGGTCCACATGGCTTACGATAACCGGGGCGGTTGGCGAGTAGAATGAGGCGGAAGTTCGGGTGGACAACGATATCACTATCACGGTCTTTGGCGGGTCGTACTCGACGGCCATCGGAAAGCGTCATTTCACCCTGCCCTGCCAGACTACGGAAGATGGCAACGACATGTTCAGGGGCCTTGTCCGCTTCGTCGATGATGATCACTCGTCCAAAGGTGATGGCTCGAAGGAGAGGCGAGTCGGTGTAATGGAGTACACCACTTTCCAATGAACTGGTGAACATGAGCTGGTTGACTGTCGTGTCTCGATGTAGCTGAATATACTCTCTCGGGCGTCTCAGAAGCTGCGTAGAGTGTTAGCTGGTCGAGAGGTATATTCTTCCGTACGAACCTGGCACAATCTGAATGGCACACAACACTAAGTTGGTGAATATAAACTACAGTGGAAAGCGCTCACCGATCGACAATTTTGTTCTTTCCGACGCCCTGATTGCCTAGTAACACGACATGCTCACCAAGGACTTCCAGGTCAATAGCCAAATTGCGCATCAAGCCCGTTTGCAAGCTGTTGTCGTAGAAATGGTCCATGTGAGGCACATGCGAAGCCACCCCTTCCAAATCCTCCGACGCGTCGAACAGGGGTATCGACGTATGAGGGACACTTTCTCCAGATGACGTAGCGCCTGGGAACACCAGAACATTGCCATCGATCACCGCGTTGGCGCTGAACTTTGATAGCATTAGCCTGGGTTTCCATCACCGCACTGAAAAAAGACATACCACGGGGGTTTTGCGCACCATGTTGGCCTCAGCTAGCAATGTATCTAAGGTCATCCTTTCCGTTGCGGGCAAAAACTCCGCAAGCAGCGAGCGACTAATGATGGTGTTCAAATCATCGTCTTGGGGGAACATCGCCAGTCGCCTTGCGATCCTGGCCAGAGTTCGGGTACCGAGTTTTCTATTCTTCAGAATGTTGTCCTCGGACATGCTTTGCCTGTATTTTTCGGCGAATGAAAGTAGAGTCTCGACAACGGTAGAAGGGCATCCAGTGGAACGAAGGATGTCGGCCTCCTCGAGGTGGTGCATGGGCTGGCTGGGGATAGGGAAGAACATGTTGGCATGCTCGCTGAAGAGCCAGTCCTTCAGCGGGAGTGACTTCGAAGCCGTGCTGATGATCCGGAATGAAGGATGCGCAACGGTAAGCTCACCGGCTGCCAGCTAACAACCTTATGAGCACAGAATTGTTGCATTTCACGAAATGCGAGTTTTCTTACCTCTTCAGGAGTCGCGTCTGCTACGATCCTTTTGTTCTCCCAGAGTTCAATTTCACGATCTTGAACGAGGCGGGCGAGTGAGCCAGCCGTCGAGCCGATGACATCGAGGCCGGAAAGATGAAGCAGCTGGCCAGCCCAAGCACCTTCAATCAAAGGGCTACAAAGAGTGAATGAAAATCAAGGCGACAAGCTCAAGCAAGCCCACATACCTCGGTTCCCAAGTCGTCGCCCCGTCATCCTGGATTCTTCGACGCATGACAAGTTCTCTCCCACCGAGCTCCTTGTACATATGGACGACCTCTTGGTCATATCCTAAGATCTGTCCAAACACCCTGATGAGAGTCGAGGTCGAGGTAGATGCGGTGGACGGCAGCGCGGGCGGGACGAGTAAAATGTCCCACCCGAGCGCATGTGCCTGTAGGAAGCACGTCAACAGACCCATGAACCGGTTAGTTGCACAGAACTCCGTATTCCCAACAAACGGAAACGGCCTGAGCGGCTTGGGCCCAGCGGGTACGTTCACCACGACCGGCGGCTGTGAGGTGCCAGGAAGCGCAAAGTCGACTTGTGCAGTCTTGTCATCCACGCGCGTGATGGCAGAGGCCCTATATCCCAAAAGCCCTAGTTCCTTGTCTGAGGATGTCATGAACGACGCCCCGAACTCCCCAAGCCCAGCCTCCTCCGTCTGCCGACCGAGCAGCGCCCACGCCTGAAATGACGCATGAATGAGCTCCGGGTGGAGCGTCAAGACAAGCCGTGCGAGCTGGCCGGACGTGAGGCTGCCCGGAGGTGGGAACGTCGCGACGAGGCTACCGAGTTTCGCAAGGGCGGTCTGTGGGAAGGGCGGAAGGGACGAGCGGGATATGGCCTCGAGGGAATGGCGGGATTCGCTGGCGAATTGCGTTGCAAGGATGACGTTGCGCAGATTCGTATATAGCGAAATGTGGGGGAGGGAACTAGCCGCGGTGCAGAGGGATGTTAGGGACGCGACCGGGTCGACAAAACGCGACTGAAAGCGGCTACGGAAGGGTGGGTCTAAGGGGTATCCGGGGTAGGGTGGGACGGGGGCGGCGATGGCGAATACCCGGAAGTTCTTGTGCGCGGCAATGAAGCTGTCGCTGTGTATTAGAGAATTACTGGTTTCGAGTTGAGGATATCTTTGGGGGTGAATAATGTGTGTTCCATCGTCGAGGTTCCTGGAAGTCCGTCAATAATCAGTTACTTACTCTGAATGATTAAACGCTTACATTTCACGATTTTCTAATAGATTGTTGAGGACCTGGATTGCATTGGTAAAAGATTAAGATGATATTGAACAAAGCATACCGGCATGATGCCACGCTCCGCCTTTTCAATCCCCTCTAAAATCAGTAGACGGCCATGCTTTACCGCGCTGACCGCAGGACTATCCACATACACCAAATTCCCGCCGCTTCTGATTTCCCTTCCCTAGTAGAACAAAACTCAGTAAGGATTTCACCACCACCGGCACGCGCTTCAATTTCTCACCTGCTTGAGCTCCGTTTCTCCCACATCCCTGTGAAGCGCGATGTACTCGTATTCCGCGTTGATGAGACTGCAAACAAGCTCGTTCAGCATCCACGTCGGTTATCTGCGCACACACTTCGCAAAAGTCAACGCCAACCGTCGCGCATAAGGCCCCGGCTGAGAGACAAGGAACACGTCCTGGCTAAGAAGGTACTTCTGGAGTAAGAAATGTAGATTGTCCAAATTGCCCGCGTCGTTGATGTCGAGCAAGTCCTTCGAGCGCACCAGTCGAGATGGAGTCATCGCTGCAGGTACCTCGTACGTAATTTCCCCAAGTTTCAGTGTCCCTACAGAGGGCACAGCAGGTGCAAGCTCCCTCAGGAGGTGATTGAGACGCCTCTGCGCCGGGTTCATCGTGGATGCAGTCCGGATGATCGCCGCTCCTGAAGAGCCCGTTTCCTCGACACAAACTCTACTTCTGCTGTTCCAAATGATGAAAGCAGACGTAGTCCGGACCAGGGGAGGACTTCTGGGGATATGGAGGCATAAGTTCGCGATTAACATGCATTTTGAGCACGCGTGACCGGGAATCCGGCATGCTCGTTGCCGGTACGTATCAAGAATTTCAATTTGAATACTGGTTGCACTACAGTCTGAACCTTCTCGTCAAAAGGTGTGGACGTCGACGAGAATATATTTCTATCGCTTTCAACCCACAAGATCAATAATGAAACGTTCCCGGTCGCAAGTACAGAGAAACAGGTGGTATTGTTTCTAATCTTAACTTAACAATGCAGACACATGTATGTATGTCGAGCAAGCTCAGATATTCCTTTCTAAAGTGCGAATAACGTACACTGCCCATGTTCAAGATGTCCTTTAGAAGTTCTCTACGAAGAAGTTATTAGCATTAGTTGCCCAGAAAGACACCGTGGCCTTACCTTTCCCGAAGAAGAACCGAGTACCCTGGGGCTGCGAGTACTTGTTCGACATCTGTTTGAGGTTCTTCGAGAGCACCGCCGGTCCGCAGAAGAACTGAACAGGAGGCAATGAGCATACAATCTATATTTAAAAATGGGAGGGTGTGCTTACCACGCCAACGTCGGTCTCGGGGTGTTTCTCCGCAATGGAGCTGAACACGCGGTCCCAATTGGGGCGGCCGAAGTGAGTCGGGGCTCGAAGTGATGTAATGGCATCCTTCTCGGCGCCGACATCCTGCACGATGATGTTGTTCATGTCGTCCTCCTTGATCTTGGCGGTGAGGTAGATGTTGATCTCGATTCTGTTGGAGGTATCTTGCTCCTCGATCGCGTGCAAGAGCGAGTGGAACCATTCTGCAGTGCCGAAGTCGCGGATGACCCATGTGAAGTAAACCTTGGAGAGGCGGGTGGGCTTCGAGTGGTTGAAGTTGTTCATGCGGTACCAGATGGACTTTAGGATGCTGGGGAAGAAAGGTTAGTTGGACTTCACATCAAAGCACAGTGGTTTCACGTACGAGGCAAATGGTGTAACACCGATACCAGCACCAACAAGCAAGATCGTTTCATAGTTCAAAAAATCCTCGCTTGCACTCCCAAACGGACCGTCTACCATGACACGGGGAAGAGTGCGATTGATAGGGGGATTAGCGACGGTCCCGACGACCTTTCCGCCTGCAGGTGCATCGCCCTTCTCGCTCTTCTTATCTTTCGAGTCAAAGTCGCATCCAACGGCCTTCGCGAGTGCCTTTGTAAAATCACCAACGACACGAATATGGACGGAGATGTAGTCCTCCTCGGGTGCGCTGGTGAGAGTGAAAGGGTGCCACTGGAAGTACGAGACCTCAGGGCACGAGAGGAAGATGTACTGTCCCGCTCGGGTCGTGGTTTTCTCCTTCTTGATCTGGATCTCCATGACATTTGAAGGGTGCTGAATGACCTTGGAGATGTATGTAATGTGGCGTGAACGAACTTCGCGAAGAATACGCTCGCCGATCCAGATGACGCCGCCAACGAGCCAGTAGCGCTAAAAGGAATATGAGGCAAATTTGACACGGCAGTCTTGTTAGTTACTCACCCAGAAGACTCCGATGGTGTTGAACGAGCAATAGGGGGGCCTGTCGGGCTTGATCATGCAGAACATGCCATGGAGCTGCCAGCAAATGAAGAAGACGATGAACAGATGGTGCGAGTACCAGAACCACTCAAAGTGAGCACGACGTCTCTTTTCGATCGCAAAGAAGACCATCACGCCAAGTGCGGCGGTCATGATCCAGCCAGTCGCGCCTGGGCCTGTGAGGAAGTTAGCTGCGAAGAATGCAGCGATGCGCTGGCCGGTAGTCTTGGCGTTGGGATCGAGCATGGCGAGTTTGGCGAAGTTAACCATGTGCGCGAGAATGTGAACGACAGTACCGGCAACAATGGACCATGCGGTTGCCTTGTGGAAGGTGATGTTCTTGTCGAAAGGAATGAAGTCGTTGAGAGGAGTCCGACGCAACATTGAGATGAAATTGCGGCAGACAGGGAGCAGGATGAAGATGACATCGATGTGGAGAACGAGCGCGGCCGTACGGGCAATAGCTGGTGACTGGTTAGCAACTTTTTTCATTATGCGAGCTGTGGCAACGTACCAAAGGTGGTGCCAAAGAGCTGGCGCGCCGTCCTCAAATTATCCTTCAACGAATAGTGAATGAATCCGAAGACGGCCACAAGAAGATGAAGGAAGATCCAGACACCAAAGAACAGCTGTCTGCCTCCGTCGTTGATCATCCAAATGTCGAACTTCTGGTGCCAGCCCATCGGCTTTGAGGATGTGTTCGAGATGGATGAGGTCGTCAGCGTGCGCTGGAGGCCCTGCAGGCGCCTCCTCTCCGTCTTATTGCGCTGGAGATGGCTAGGTTGGCTGCCGCCAGCATAATTAGTCGGGACATCTGGGTGTTGATCCAGAGCACCCTTGCCGTCAGAGAAATCGAGGCCGGATGAACGATTGGGGGGCATTAAGGCAGTCTAATGAGCGCTCTGCACAGCGAGGACGGAAAATAATAAAAAGAATGCAGAGGGACCGGCCAGCAGGAATGAGAGAGAGAAAAAGATGAAGGGGGAACGAAAGGAAACAGAAAGGAAACAAAGGTAAAGTTGCGCTGGGACCTTTGATGTCAGGTTGACATTATTTATTGTTGGCCGGGTTGCCAGCTGTTGCCAGCAGTGATGTTACCATAGCATACCCATTCAACCTGATTTACGATCTTTGCGATTGGAGCTGATGAAGACGTCCATGGAAGCACGGTCTCGCCAGGCCTGGTTCAGCCTGGACTTATGACTGCTGGCGGCAGCATACATATAACTTACATTATACAAATCCTTGGAATCCACGAATTATACGTAGCCACATAAGTATGTTGATTAATCGCTTTGGCTGCCACTGTAAACTACTAGTGTGCTACGAATTAATTCCCACTGCCAGAAGCCGTCAACTTGTTAGCCTTGGAGATGATGGTCGAGAAAAAAATGACAACGTACGCTGTATGCAGACGAGAAGCCAAAGTTTATACGGTATTTCTGGACTGCGGTATTTGTATCGTCTCTGATTCAGAGGCGTGATCGAACATTTTTCGAACCTTGGAAGCATAATTCATGGCTTGGATTGGAGTATACAGAGAGAGTCTCACGTCGATGGTACGGATGGATGGATGGATGGATGGATGGATGGGTTTCAATTTGCGTGTGTACATGAACGCCCCGGGGCCCGTTGTAAGGCCGAAGCTCTATGCCATTCACCTACGCACAAGTTATCGAGAGGTCAAAAAGGTATTTTAAGAGAGACCAAGCACGCACCCTGCGAGGGGATTCCTCTTCGCTCGTACTATACAACAGATGATTTGCACGAAGCTCACGTCTCGCATTGAGGGTCCACATCATGGAAAATGCATAAAGCTTGGGTAGCGTTTGATTGAATGCCGACGAGATTAATTTATTATCGCCGGTGTAAACTTGGGAGAATATCAAATTGAACATGGCACTAGTAGGATACGAAGATTGAAATCAGATTTCACCGAAACGAAAATTAACCTACGTACCATATAGCAGCCGGGGCCGCGGTTTGGAACGGCCGTAAGAGAGCATCGATCAAGCCAACGGTTCTACCACAGGTCCGCTGACTCAGGTAAAAGAAGCAGTGAAGCAAAGAACAAACCCTGGTAACACATCATTGCGCGATCTGAGAAGGAAATAGGCGGTCGATAAAGTGATTAGCAAGTCCCCGGCTGCGATGAAAAAAAATGTAGTTGAGCTTGATGCTAAAAGTATGAAGAACTTGGTTAAGATACCGAAAACGGAGCTGAGATGCGCAGCAACTACAAGTCATTGAGCAAGTGTACAAGTTGTGGAAAGGATCGAGTACCTACACCAAATGGCGATTTGGGAGCTGGCCTCTACACCCTGTGAGATATAGTATGTCTGGAAATTGAGGTCAGTGAAGCAGATGCCATGAGATGCTCGCGCCGCAGCTCACCGCAATACAAATCGATATGTATGCGAACACTAGCACAACAACGATGGGGACCACGAACCAACAATTCTTCCTCGAGAGACCCCACAGCCGATCGCAAAAGAAGGCCTGGACGTAGATCCCAATACTGGCAACCTGGACCGACAGCCAGGAGGTCGACGCCAGGAACTGAAACTGGCTCAGGCGCTTACCATAACCCCACTAGACGTCAACCACCATGCCGTGTAGTTAAGAGCAATGGCACCACTCAGATCTTTCAAATGGAGAATGAAGAGAATCCATGTCGACGCACTGAGGATGTTCGATATCAAGATATGATAGTACTGCCACTTCGTGACGCTTACAATGAATGAATGGACTTGAGCGTCGTGAGGATAGCCAAACTCAATACCACACATTGAGTGGCGATGCTGTCATCGCCGTGCCATGAGAAGTAACGAGCGAACTATACACCAATCCATCATTCAAATTATGAGTAAATTGATTCACAATAAATGAAGAGTGTGGTTCAAAGGCTTGCCTGACAGAACAAAACTCCCTGGAGCAGGATGTCCAGGAAGCAGCCGACGAGCTGCACAGGGCAAAAACATACTTTAAGTTCACTGGGAAAGTCCAATCAACACAACGAACCAACCCATGGGCCGAGGATAAAAGCGGCCAGCTGGAGCTCCTCGTGAGTCAAGGGGGAGTCTTCGGCCATATTGTCAGAGCGACTGAAGGCCTAGGGATATCTCGTATCCTTATAATTATGACCGGCTTTCGTGTGGTGGTGTTTGCGTCGAGGAGAACAAGGGATGCCGGACCGTAGGATGTATCCTCCGCTGACTCGGAGACCAGAGCGAAGCGATGGTGTATCTTGTGCCCCTTTATAGTGCATGTGTGGTGCCTGTCGGATGCATCTCGCACGGTTCTGGCCAGGGATGTACATAAGCCTTGACTCTGGAGTATCAAGTTGATGTCAATAACATTGAAGTTTGAGCAATGCTTACCATATCGATCACGATTTCGATGTGGCGTACGACAGCCGGTGCCAACTTACTCTTGATCGGCGTGGCCATGAATTCATTCCAGTCCAGACACCCAGTCATGTCCATTGTCTTCATCAGTAAGTCCAGCTTAGCATCAAGTCCCTGAAGAGCCAGTGTTTGACGTTCATTGAATTTTCTTGGGTTGTCTCATAACGAGAAAAAAACCCCTGTTGTGAGGGTCGCCAAGCCCTATCGACGGCGTCAGATAATAAACAAATAATAGATCAACGTTGGACGTGCATAGTACTATGTATTCTATGTTCCAACATCACAGCGGAAACGGTGTATCTGGATTCTAGACGTAGCATTCAGGATAATTAGGATCAGGGGATAATTCGCGGAGGTCAAGGGAAAGAATCTGCTCGCGATGTGACCGTGACTAAGGACACTCGCGCGCGTGAGTCGCGTCCGAGTCTCTGCCTGGTCTTTACTTGTCTCCACCACCTACCCACAGCCCTACCATCTCGCCTCCAACCTTTCCCGCTCCCTCTATCGATGGCTACTTGACCTATTGCACCGCTTTGACAACCCACCATTACTATCCCACACCAAGGCACACACCTCCAATACGATTCCTGCCAACATGAATTGCCTCGCCAACTTCCTCGCATCCCAATCTCATGCCCTGCCTATTCCTCCCCTGCCAGCTCCATTGGCCACCTTCTTCATGGATGAATACACACTGCACGCTGCCAACATGGGTCTCTTTGAAACAAGCCTTTCCCAAGCAATAGACCTGTGACTCTCGTGCATTACTTATTATAGTCTTCACCACCTCATCATTCCTCCTTACGCGGATTCAACCAAACCCCCCGACTACCCCTACATTTGGCCTCGTTCATCATTCTCAGCTGTTGTGCAACTCTATGCCCATTGTCATCAACTCCCGACAAACCACGCCCTCACTCAGCATATCCCCACCTCTCCACATCCATATTGTCACTTCACATGACATGCACTCGAGACTGACCATCATGTTTTCATTGATTGTCCCTATTTCTCTGACCTGCACTGAGCCACCATAGAGCATACCTTGACCGTATGTGATGGTATTCTCAGGAGCTTCGACTCCAATGTTGCCTCCCATCCACCTTTATCTTCCTCTATTCATTGGTGCTTCCAACCTGGAACATATTCCTGATACTATCTTGGCCTCATCCCTGATCTACATGCTGCTTTGCCTTGCCATGCTCTCCCTCACCTATTGACTATACTTTTCAACAGACTGTGCACATGCATTGCTCACATGTGGCATCTCTCTTGCATACACCTTGCCACATGCATCTGGGGCACCACTTACCATGCATGACCACTTCCTTCTGATCATCCATCCAACTGACCAAAAAAGCACCTTCACCTTCCTCCAAAGCTATCTTCCATTATCTGGCAACTTACACCATTGTCCCGTATCTCCATTACCATCCAACCCTCTCCCTAACCCACACTGACACTTGTCCTCTGAGTCCTCACCTGCTAGCACCAGTTGCATCTCACTTCTTTAGGTCCTCCATTGCACTTCTGTTGCCCTCTGCTGCCTCCCCACCCTCGCTCCTTGACCTGCGCTTGCCTCCTGTTATGGAATGACCACTTTTACTATATATTATTTATTCACTTTACTTTCACTTTACTTTATTTTCAATTCTGCTTTTCTCATGCTTATGTAAGTCACATGACTTTCATCTTATCTTGATTAGATAA
>JABCKV010000393.1:0-12547 GCA_018282005.1 Asterophora parasitica | reverse complement strand
AAGTACTCCAGCGAGTCTCCCGTCCTCTCCAGCAGCCTCTCGATAGCAGCGATATCGTCGAAGTGGGCGATACGCAGTTCGCGGATGCCCAAAAGGTCAACGGTTGATCGCGGACTCAGCAACCAGCTTCCGAGAGGGCCGGACCCAACGTGCTCGATCGCTAAAAACTCCAGAGGATATTGCCTCAGCGGTACGCTCTCCTCTACGAATGGCGTCACCTCATCCAGGGCGCCGAGCGCTCCTGGGGTATCAAGGACCATGCCTGGCATGCCTAGCTCCCCTGATATACACACGCAAGTCAACGCGATTCCCTGGAGGTTTCGACAACATGCCAGAAGGCCAGCAAGATCTCCAAAGTGGCTGAACGACCACGACCTGAGTCGCACAAAGGTAAGCGAGTGGAGTGAAAACACGTGGCGAATCGCATGCTGCAGGGATGGTGGAAGCATCGCCCAGTGGAGGGTGGATTGTGCGGCGAATTCCAAGCGGCGAAGATGCGTTAGCTCTCGGAGGAGGAGGGGAAAGGTGCGTTCTGTAGTGACCCAGGTCGATGAGCGCGTACCCCCCAACACCGCCTGCGGCACGGCTTCTCCACCCAGCGGAGATCCTTCCAACACTTCCAACTCGCGAATACAGCTTTTAATAGAGGGCGAGGTTGTGAGCAGGCGTAGCAGCCGCCTGCATAGCTCAGAGGGTGCGACCGCTGGGGTGACTTTGAGCGAGATTTTTGAGAAGAGGTGGAGACGGCTAGTAGGCAGCCATAATGGAGAAACGAGCGAGCATTTGCTCAGCGTGAGAGGGTCGTCATGGAGGTGGTCGATGATGTGGTCGACGAGCTCCTGGGGAAGATGTGGGATGGGCAACGCGAACTCTTCGACCATCAGCTGGGAGAGTTCGGGGCGTGTGGGACGGGAGCTCATGCGCTGAGACTCCTGGGCTTTGTACAGCACCCTGCGGGGGGTTGCAGGACGACAGCAGTGGGCCTACAGGTGTCCGCAAGCAAACAGACAAATCGATTCTGCATGCCCTACTGTATTAATCGATATCGATCAGCGATCTTTATGTACATCTCTACCTTTGTCTCTTATCGCTTGAGGAGATGATCATGAGATTTACCGACTCACCTCCAATCAACGCCACCCGAGCCGGAACGTCCGGAGGCACAGCCACCGTCCTATTTATTGTTCCGATATTTCTGTGTTTCTTCGTCTATCCCACTGTCTTTAATGCCGCTCTTGACATATGCAACGACTTTCCTCGAGACTACCCACCTTCCAGCAAATACCCATATAATTTTGCGCCGGCCGTCTTGCTTGAGGGCTTCTGCCATGGCATCATGATTCATAAGTACAAAGACTGAAAAATTTCCCCATATATCAGCCGGCGGATTCACCTTCAGTTCGAAATCCTTCAGTTCCAACTGCATCCAGAGGCCGGCGAGGCCCGGACGGAGCTGGTGTAGGCTTCACAAGTTGGACACATCCCTCTCCGGGTATGGGGCCTATGATGTGTCAATGGACCAGTGGCTCTACTTACTGCTGTGGTCCTGCGGAAGGCCTGGCAGCTCTGATGGATTTCTGGGCATGCAATAGTGTTCTTCAGTCGCTCTTCAACGCTCCGCCCGAAGACAAAAGCACCTGGTCACGGTAGCCCTGTGGATGGAATGCACCAGTCCTTGTTCTCCGAGGCCGGAGTCGTGACTGGAGGTTTACACGTTCTCTCGAGGCCCACGTTTCCGCGCAGACGTAAAAACATGGGCCACGATGCATTCTGGGATGGGAACCTTCGTCTCACTGCGACTTTTCTTTCCAGGCTCTTTCACTTGTTCAAAGTTGTGCTCGCAGCCTGCTGAGCTGTAGCATTCTAATGCCGCCAACTACATTCTATCTGACATTCCGAAGATAGAGTGCGAACTAGTGCGACACTGCGACTTTTGAATATACTGGTTGAGCCTTCCATTGCCAACGCCGTCCCTTGATCCCCAGGGAAAGAGCCGCCGCGTGGCTGACCACGTTGAGGAAGCTTGCACTGTCTCAGACTCATACGCTCACGCCATGTCTATGGCGTATCGTGCCATCGACCTTTTGGCCGTGGCTTGATCCTCAAACTTGGACATGAGGATGCCTGATATCTTCTGAGGCACTGGCAGGGCCGTGTCAGCTGACGCCTTGACGGGAATCTCAAACATTAAAACATGCGGCAATAGCACTAAAGCATAACAACAAAGCTTCATGTACAGGCCTTTCAGAATCTTGCCGCATTGTGGTAGTCACGATGATGGCGACCGTGCAATGGCCGTGTAGTTGATAAGCAGTTGGGTGGCGTAGTCTACTCGGAACCAGTCGCAATATGTATATGGTCACGATGAGGCTGGAGAATATTTCGCCTTCAAGTAGCCGTCGGACCTTGCGTGGAGAGGGCATCACAAGTTGATGATTTTGGTATCACTCACTGTGTGAGTGAAAAGCTGTTGGCAGTGTTGCTGTGATACAGCATTTGTGCCCATCTGGATTCTGTACATCTGCCTCTTGCTACCGATTGCGACTAAGTACATCAAAAGCTGGACACTTGTCTCTTAAAAAGCACTCGTTGGCGCCACATTGGTCTTCTTGGCAGGCACCTTCCACATAATCTTGCATTAACCTCGCAGTGCTTCCATTGTCAAACTCCTGATGATCTCGTTGTGCAGTGATATCTCCGGACAAATAACACAACGTGGCGAACCAGCGCGAAGTTATATGTACAAAGAATCCAGAAAATCGATTATTCATGTACATGAGGTAGACAACGCCTACAACTTACTCTAAACAATTTTCTCCGCACTATGGAGCTCCTCCGAGCCCGAAGAAACAGTCTTTCCGGGTAGCGCAGTTGTCTCGACGTCGTCCACGTAAGATTTCGTGTTGTCCGTGTGCTTATGTGTGCCACTCGTGGCTCCACCGGTGGACTCCTCATCAAAATCGTTGAACCGAAGGAAGGACAACGCCGGACCCTCAGCTTGGTTATTCCAAGTCTGGTTAGGACGCGCATCTCCGGCTGCGACACGAGCAACGACTAGTGTCGGTGCGATGCCCCAACACAGCGTCAGTAAACGGCATAACACGGAACCGAAGTAATATCGAATCAGACTCACAGTCACGGAAGTCCAGAATGCAGACGCAAACTGGGAGACGGGCCCGCTTTGCGTGTATGCAACCAACGCGAACAATGTCGCGAAGAAGTATAATGCCGAAGATTCGATCAGAATCTCCAGGATACCCTGGTAGGACCGAAGACCGGGTCCGATCGTTGACCTGGAGCCGACTTGTACTACTCGGTAGACGATGACGGTGGTGCAGTACAATGTCGTGACGAGCGATGTTGAATAAAGCGCAGTCGCATAGTCGACGCGGACGTCCCCAAAGGTCGTGGAGGTTACTACCCCGAGAATGGCGATCATGGAGAAGGCTGGCGAAACATTTGGTCCATGGGTTGACCAATGACCGTCATTAAATATACAACACGCACCTGTGGTCAACTTCGTGCAGAGGATTGGTAGAATAGTAATCTTCCATGAACGTCCCCATACAACCCAGCACCGCCAGATCTTCAAAGTCAGGCTGCTTAAACGAGGAACGAGCATTTCATCTGGCTACAAGACCTTACAATTACACAGTCCGCAAGTATGGCATTGGCATCCGACACCGACGTTGTGCCAATGTACCAGATTGGGTACTCGTTCAAGGACTCGGCCGTGGATTCGGCCGTTGCGCCCCGGGTGATAAACGCGCGTCGCACGTGGGTCCAGTAGGAGACATGATGTATTGTCGACATCACAAAGAAGAGGGTGACCAGGATCGTCATGAGCTTCCGGGACTGCGCGGTGCGCTCTGGGCCAGTGACTACGCAGGCACCCGTGTGATGAGGCGACGCGAATAGCAGGGAGAGGACGACATGACACACAGATCTTGGAGAGCGCCATAATGTAGACGGCAACATGTATCCCTGGAGGCCTGCGTCAGAAGAGCAGTCCATGAGTGAGGAGTTGATTCACCTCGCATCACAGACTCAAAATTACAGCCATCGAAATAAGCTTCGTTGATTTCTCGGACATCGAGGGGCATGGTGAATGAAGACGTGTCGGGAGAAGAAAAGGCAGCAAGACTTTGCAAGTGCTATGAGTTATAGGCGCAGTTGGTTCATGAAGTCGAAATATGAAGTGAGATATGTCGTTGTTTGTCGCTCCGAGCGCAAGCACATCCTGCCGTAAAGACTTAGTTCGCGTAGTAAGTAGCTTCTGATATCCCCAGATCGCGTGCCGAATACGATCGTACTTGTGAGCCTGAAACTGCGGCGCCAGCTGCGAATTGAAAATCAATGCAAACAGAAGATAAAGTGTTTTATGTAGCAGCACGAGAAAACGCACTTGAAGCATGGAAAGGACAATAACATTCTTCAGAAAGAGCGTACGGCTGGAACGTTAACGAGTTCTGTGGTCTGCCGGTGCAGGGTCTACAGCAAGAAAGCACCGATTGGCGATGGGATAAATCAGAACACAAGGAGTTGCACGAGGAAATGCCCGCTTGCAAGGTGAATTAAATCACAATGAGAGCTCCGCCGTGAGCAAACAGTCGTTTCGCGCGTTCTGGCCAGTACTAAAACACATTTTCGCAACAACTGGAGATCATATGCATTGAAAGGAATTTCTTCATCGTGTTCAATGTGCCCATGCACTCAAGGTTTCCTAGTTCCTGAAATCCTGGCTCAGGCATGCAAGTGGTAGGAATTAAAAGCCACGAACCAGTGCTCTGTCAGTCGTTGACATTGAAAGCAGCCGATCGAATAGAAGATGCCTATTATCCGAGTCATCATCATGAACATTTTTTTTTTTTTTTTTTTTTTGTTACAGGGTTTTCTGAAATTGATGTCCCACTGCGTCTTGAGTGGCCAATGATTTTTGTAAATCCACGAAAATAGACAAAAATCAATAAAATTGAATAAATGCATAGAGGACGATACAACCCCCATTCTTCGGTAATTCTACTCATGTTGGCGTATGAAATTATCATCTACATGAAATAAGTGTCGGAGGGATGGGTCCGAAGCGACGAGGTAGCACAGATTTGTCAAAAGCCAGTCAGTCGGCCGCATGCAAACGATTGGCCACTCGTGAACTTGTTTCCTCCCAGAAGACAGCGGCAACAGCCTGTCGGGCCTTGCTGTCAGCTTTGAAGCGTTCCTGAGGAGTTGTTGCCAAAGATGACGATGTTGTGATCAGGCTTGTCAGCCTTGGAGTCGGGCTCAGTTCGAAGAATCGTCCAACAGCATGCCAATCGTGTTGCGAGAAGCTATCCCTTGCGAGGAAGGAAACTGCCTCGAGGGCAGCGGGTCCAGAATCTTCGTTGGCCTGAACTTTTGGGTTTCGAGGTTCTGTAAATGGTGACCACAAACGACGAGCAACAGACCTTCTAGTGAGCCCCACTCACCTCTGGATTGGTACATCTGTTCATCAATTGCCTCAACCCCCTGCCCCGTCCATACTGGTCTCACGCAGCCCAAATCCAACCATGCTCTAAAATTCGGAGTGTCGCCAACATCGTTCACACCCTAGTTTCAGCCATGAAAGTGTCGTCTCGTCCTCGGCTGCCCTCCTGCATGCGAGGCCCGGTTACGCAACCTGGGGTAGCAGCTGCCGTCGTTTTCAAGTCCTAGGCAGGTTTCTTTCAGCGACGCTGCGTCGCCATCCAGATCGATGTATCGGGTGTCATTTTTAGAGTTTTGGGACGGCAAAAAGGCCTGAGGTGGAAAAGGAGGTGCTAACCATGTATTGGGAGCTTATAGGATAGCGTTCACTGCATCGGTCGTCGTAGATGAATTTTTTGAATTATTCGCTTTCTTTGATTTCACAGAAAATCGTGAGCGCGCAAAACGCCGAGAGACATCATTTTCGGAAAAGTCTGTATTTTGAGTCCTCTGGGGCGGAGCCCTATGGGGGACTTAACTCTTTACTACTACTCTAAAGGGCCCCGTTCCCTTCGCCCACTGCGCTGCACCCGTCTCTGCACCGCAGACGGTCCACATCAGCAAAACTACATGTTGACTTAGGCGACTTACTGGACTTTAGAAAGCCGGAAAGTCATCCAAGTCAGCATAAGCCGTAAGAACGGTCGTCTTAGTTCAGGAGATTGTTTTCTTAGCTAAGACGTGTAAGTGAGCCCTAAGAGCCTGTAAGTCAGAAAGTGATAAGATGTAAGTAGTACATGTCCTCAGACATCAGGTCAAAGCCAGGAAGTGAATCGAAAGATAGATCTTCATTGTTGTAACTAGGTACAATTTCGAGCTACAACTACAAAACCAATCGCCCACCCCCGACTACTATCCTTACTCCCCTCTCCAGAATACGTGGCCCAACAGTACAAGCTAGCAGCTCCCGAAGCTCAAGAGCGCGATACCGCAGAAGGCGAGCCGTTTGACGTCCTAAAACAGCAAGGTTAGAAACGAAGATGTCCAATGAACGGAAACATACCGCTCGTATCCTCCATCAACCCAGAGACAGTGCCGCACGAGTTGGACACCAACATCCTAAATCCGACCTACGAAAGCAATAATGTCAGAAGGCACGACTCCATAACAAACACAGATTAACTCACGTCTCACAAAAGATTGCTCGGCGAATCACAGTGGCGTGCGTGGATTCAGTGATGTCGGCTGGAAAGGAGACGTAAAGGAGGTCGTCCCTTGATCCAAAAAATCGAATTGTTAACGGTGGAATGGGGTGCGAGCGTCGGCGTGGGGTTCAACGACAAGACTGCAGGCAGCGTCAAGGTGTCGCGTGTCAGTCAAATGGCTACGTACCTGAAACCTTGGATCATTGACCAATGCCCATGGCGATTCCGGCTTCTTCCTCCGCAGCCTCAGCCCTCCGCAGCCTCAGCCCCAGCCTAAAACGACAGTGGATGTTGCCAGCCAAACTGCACGTCCCTCGATAAGTGCAAGGTGTTGAGCACTTGAAAATGGTAACTGGTGGAGAGGAATTCCGGTCAGAGAAGAAGGGTTGGTGCCAGCAGCAATGGTGAAAGGCTACAAACAGCGGCGAGGAGCGGGAAAATTTTCGTTTGAGGTCCGCAGCGGAGTTTTAAAGACTTTGTAAAAATTTGTTACCGCTCATTTTTTTGAATAAGCACTTATGCTTGCTTCTTATATTCTGACGTGGCTGAATGGTAGATGTCGCACATTGATATCTCATGCCAATGATTAGATTGGTGGTTCAATTCCCGAGCACACCACTATTTTGCACCTCTGCAATACTGGTCCTGTGGTGCCTGTGCAGCTTGAGACTTTGACGACGTATGGCTTACGACTTGCAGCTTACATGCCACTTGAGCTCTCAGCTCATGACACTGGATAGGTTCAAGTGGATAAGCCAATAAGTTAATCTTCAAGTGAACTCCAAGCGGGAAAGTGGTGTAAGTAACGTGTAGAAATGCTGATGCACCCTATAGGTGGCACATCCCCCTGCGGCCTGGGACCTTGTCCACGCATTTGAGACGGTGTGCTGACGGTGCGCCTGGCATAGTGTACCTCATCTTCTCGCGTTGATCATCTTTCTTCTGCTCAGCTCTATAGGTACCGGACATCCGCATGTGCAAGACGACAAGTACGAATTGGTTTGGTGTTGCTGTGGTGTCAGGGGAACACTCCAAATTCCCGCGACCTCCATTCCATGAGGTCGCAGAAATCCCGCGACCTCGACCATGTGAAGTCACGGGCTTTGGAGAACGTCACCATGAAATACCGCGACCTCAACAACGTGGGGTCGCGGGTCTTTATTGCCAGTCACACAGCCCCAGAACTCCGCCACCCCTTTGATCCTAGGTCGTGGCAAAATGTGACGTGACATCAATGTGACCCTGCATCATTCCACCGCATCATTCCGTAACTGTATAGTACATAAAAGCCACCTGCGCGCACCTCGCAGAAGGTTCCTCAGACTTGTTATCTTTGGATTCCCTTCTGCTAGGTGCGCAGCTACTTACATTAGTTCTTGTACAGTTGTTAATATATCTTTGGATTCCCTTCTGCTAGTGTGACTTGCTCCACAGCTGGAGTTGCCCTTACAGCATAACAAGTCTCCCTTAAGGCCTGACACAGTCCACAAGTCTGGCAAGCACGACTGCTATCTGTGCGCCTAACCGCCCTGCCACGTCCCACTTGCCAACTTGTCAACCAACTCCCGCCTTGAGATGTCGGACCCTGAATTTCCCGATACGTCACTGCCTCAGGGCTCACCCGAGGAACGGCTCACTTCTCTGGAATCCTCTGTGTCGACTCTCCTCCAACAAAGCCAAACTACTGCTGCCGCTCTGACGCATGTCTTGACACTTGTTACCCCTGCCGCACCTGCAGTCACCCTGGTAGCCCCGGTGGCACCACCTATTACATCAACCCCCACCGCGCCTCTGGCAGCCGCAGTGGTTATACCCCTCCCTACAAACCTCGCTGCTCTCCCGGCCTTCCTCATGGCTTTCACTGCCCAGACTCAAGCTGAAGCCAAAGCAGCAGCTGAGGCAAAGGTTGCACCCACCACCATTTTGCATCTTTGACCTTCCCCTCTGGCAGTCTTCGACGGCTCCCATTCATCTGGGCGAGACTTCATCTACGCCTGCAACCTGTACATAAGCCTTTGCCCTGGGCAGTTCCCTGATGACCATATTAAAATCGGATGGGCCATGACCTACATGCAGCTTGGCCAAGCTGCCGATTTGGTCGCCCACATTTTTGAGCATGGTGGGATCAAGAAGGCTTTTCAGGACTGGGATCACTTTGTGTCTGTCTTTGGTGATGAGTTCTATGACCCAAACGAGGTTGCCAATGCCTCGCTAGCTCTGGAATCCTTGGGGTACTTTCAGAATGGCCGGAGTATCGACCAGTACATTGACTCCTTCAAGGCACTCTGGTACAAGTCTGGATACCCTGACGGACGTCACCTGGTCATAAAGTTCCATCATGGGCCGGACTTCCGCCTGAACTGCTGTCTTGGAACCATCACCACTGGCCGTCCCCACGAATCCCAAGTCAATGAGTGGTTCCATGCTGCACATTTGCAGGACTTCCTCATGTGAACAGAGGATGATTTTGCCCATCACGTCCCCTCTGCCCTGGCCCCCACAACTCCACAGATGCGGGCCACCACCACCAATAATGCCTGTCAATGTTGCCAGGAACATGGGCACTTCTCACATGACTGTCCCCTTTGCTGGGATGTGCGTCATGTGCTGGTGGAGGAACTGGACAAAACCATCATGCAACTGTTAGCCCGTCAGGATACGCTAGCAGCCGAGTCCCTTTCACCCTTGCCTGAAGACGAGGAGCACCCCGTGCTGGGGATGGAGGAGCATCTTCCCATCACACAATGGGTGATCAGTACACCCCCGTTATCCAGTCGTAACCGGTTTGCACCCCTGCTTGTAGAAGATGGTGCTGACATCACCATTGCTGCTGTTTCTACATGCAAACTGACTGACCCCGATGCGATCCCCTCTTTCCCCACGCACAAAGACAAAAATCTCCGCCACCCTGAGGACGAGGGGTGGCGGGTTTTTCAGGGCCTCTCCAAACGCCGCGACCTCAACGACACAAACTCGCGGGTTTTTGAGACCGCCCCAAAACTCCGCGACCTCAGCCCCACAAGGTCGCGGGTTTTGGAGGGTGCTCCAGAGCGCCGCGACCTCAACGACACAAGGTCGCGGGTTTTTGAGGCTGCCCCAAAATTCCGCGACCTCGGTCCCACAAGGTCACGGGTTTTTGAAGGTGCTTCAGAATGCCACGACCTGGACAATGCGAGCTCGCGGGGTTCTCGTTGTGGTCTACCTCGATGGGAAAAACGGCTCCCTCGCCAGCTTGTTGTTGCTGCCATGCCCGAACGATCCCTCCAGCTGAAGGTGGAACTCGAAACCACCAACACGCAGGAGGTGTTCTCCGTTGAGGCGCTGGTCGACAGCGGGGCCACTGGCTGTTTTCTTGATACAGGATTTGTCGAACAACACCGACTCACCACCCACCCCCTCCACCGTGCCATCCCAGTATACAACGTTGATGGCACTGCCAACAAAGCCGGCACGGTGAAGAATGTGGTAGAGGCAGTGCTCCGTTATGATGGGCACACCGAGCGCGCTCTCTTTGCAGTCACCAGTCTGGGCAAGCAGGATATGATCCTTGGGTACACCTGGCTCAAGGAGCACAACCCGGAGATTGACTGGATGACCAACAAGGTGAAGATGAGCTGCTGCCCATCGCGTTGTGACACCTGTCGAGAGGACGTCAAGCGGGAGCATTGGGCCCAGGCAAAGGTTCGCGCCACTATCTGTGCCTGCTGTCCTGAAGGCATTCCGGTGAGCAAACCCAAGCTCCAAGCCCCACGCTCAGAGGCCAACGATGACCCCGACACTGACAAATTTCCCTCATTCACTCCCTTCATGGAGGAAGAGCCTGATCCAGATGCATCACTTCCGGGTCGCTCAGACTCCCCCAAGTTCGATCGCATTGAGGCCTTCCTGGACAGCAACCGCATCTATGCCATGGTGGTACACTCCACACTGGCGGCAGAACATATTCGGGCCAGCCAAACCACTTCCCAACGGCTGGCTGAGGCATTTGCTGCCAACTCTGCCCCGAAGTTGTTCCAAGATGCGGTCCCGAACCACCTCCATGATTACGAGGACATTTTCTCCAAGGCTTCCTTCGACTCGCTCCCGGACCGGAAACAGTGGGATCACGCTATCGAACTTCTGCCTGATTTGTCACCATCAGGCACAAAGGTCTATCCACTGTCACCCACTGAGCAGGTTGAACTGGATGCGTTCCTCGAGGAGAACCTCGTGTCGGGTCAGATTTGTCCCTCCAAGTCACCCATGGCTTCACCTGTCTTCTTCATCAAGAAGAAGGATGGATCCCTCCATTTGGTGCAGGATTACCAGATGCTCAACGCTATTATGGTGAAGAACCGCTACCCCCTACCCCTCATTAGCGAACTTGTCAACAACCTTCACGGGGCACGGTACTTCACCAAGCTAGACGTCCAGTGGGGATACAACAATGTCCACATCAAGGAGGGCGACAAATGGAAGGCTGCTTTTTGGACAAACCGGGGGCTCTTTGAGCCACTGGTGATGTTCTTTGGTCTCACCAATAGCCCTGCCACCTTCCAGACCATGATGAATGACATCTTCCATGATCTCATTGCGGAGGGTGTTGTTTGTGTGTACCTCGATGATATCCTGATTTACACCCGGGATTTAGAGGAGCACTGTCAGGTCACCCGCCTTGTACTGGACCGGCTCCGCAAACACCAGCTGTTCTTAAAGCCCGAGAAATGCGAGTTTGAGCAGACCAAGATCGAGTATCTGGGCCTAATCATCTCGCACAGGACAGCGGAAATGGACCTGGTCAAGGTGGCTGGAGTAGCAGATTGGCCAGCTCTGAAGAACAAGAAGGAGGTGCAAGCCTTTCTAGGTTTCACTAACTTCTATCGTCGCTTCATACAGGATTTCTCTCATCACGCACGACCACTCTTTGACCTCACGGGAAAGGATGTTACGTGGCGGTGGGGGGACTCTGAGCAGTCCGCCTTCGTTCATCTGAAGGAGGCAATCACATCGCGCCCTGTCCTCATGTTCCCCGACAATGACTGCCCTTTCCGCATCGAGGCAGACTCATCTGACTTTGCCACCGGCACTGTTCTGTTACAGGAATCGCCGGAGGATGGAAAGTGGCACCCGGTTGCATTCTACTCAAAGAGTCTGAATGCAGTCAAACGGAACTATGAGATCCATGACAAGGAAATGCTGGCCATCATCCGGTCTCTGGAGGAGTGGTGCCACTTTGTCGAAGGTGCTAAGCACAAGGTGGAGATATGGACCGACCACAAGAATCTCGAGTACTTCCTCACTGCCAAGAAGCTCAACCGGCAGCAGGCTCGATGGTCCCTCTACCTCGCCTACTTCAACTTTGCCCTCCACCACCGACCGGGTCGCAGCATGGGCAAGCCCAATGCCCTCTCGTGACGTGCAGACCATGGCAATGGGAGTGGGGATAACGCCAATATCGTCTTGCTGAAACCGGAGTTCTTTGCTGTTCACACGACCAAGGGGCTGGTCTTAGCGGGCGAGGAGGATGACGTGCTGAAGGCAATTCAGAAAGGCAATTGGGATGGAGCTCAGGAGGATGCTGTAGCCAAGGCTGCCCAGCTGGTCAAGGCTTCTCGCATTGCTGGTCATGCCCTTTGCTTTGGTGAGTGGGGGGAGGAGAATGGCCTGCTTACATTCCGCAGACGTATCTATGTCCCAAACATCGCAAAACTTCGTCGTCGGATCATGGAGCAACATCATGATTCAAAGATCGCAGGTCATCCTGGTCACTGGAAGACGTTGGAGCTGGTGTCGCGCAACTATTGGTGGCCTCAGATGTCACGTTACATTGGCTCCTACACCAGCACCTGCGACATGTGCCTCCGGACCAAGCCTCGTTGCCAACTCCCAGTTGGAGAGCTGCAGCCCCTCCCCATCCCTGA
>JABCKV010000392.1:0-12673 GCA_018282005.1 Asterophora parasitica | reverse complement strand
AAATAACAAACACAGCCAGCTGAAATCATGCTATGTACCATGATTGCAGCATTATTGATAAGTCATTGATAGAGTGTCAGTAAACTACAATGAGTACAATACTTGACTGTGATTGCAGTGCAAAATATAATGCACTGCAATTGCAGCAAATTCTGAATAGAAGAAGTAAATGTATGTACAAAATGCAGAACACATGGCAGTGGTTTTCAAACATGAGACATTTTACTGCAATTGCAGCAGCTTTCAATGCAAGCAATTCCACCATGAATGCAGTGGTTTTCAACAGAAGCAATTTCACCACAATTGCAGCAATTTCACTGCAATTGCAGTGGTTTTCAACACAAGCAGTTCCACTGCATTTGTGGCATTTTCAATACAGACAGTTCCACCATGATTGCGGTAGGTTCAGAAGAAGTGAAAAAGATGTTGCATCCATGGATTAAACACCCAACTACATACATTGCATAGTGACCAACTCCATGCACTCAACTGCTACACCACAACAACCTTACAAGGTTAAAGATATCCATCATACAAGTAGATCCGTTGATGCAGGCTCAGTAGCAGAAATGCTATGAGCTAACCGCAATTGCAGCGGGTTTCAAACATGAGCAGTTCCACTGCAATTGCAGCAGTTTTCACCACAATCAATTCCACCATGTTTGTAGCAGTTCCCATCATAATGGAGTCCCCGGTGATTTTGGGCAAAATGAATCATCACACCCCAAGTGGCACCATTCTTGAATAGTGTGCCAATGATCCTTATATTTATTTGTAGATATAGAAATTCCTAAAGCTGCTTCTTCTGAATGCACTGCCTGTTCCACATGGATATGAATACCTTCACATATACGATTGCCCTTGCCTGTGTCATGTAGCAAACCGATTTCCTGACCTGCTTTATTCCAGCATTACCACATTTGGTGGCACTGGAGTTTACCAATGCCAGTTCAGGATCCACCACCATGTAACTCTCCAAAAATGCTGCCGGTGAGCATTTTGAGTGATCCTTTGCATGAAATATGTCAATTGCAAACATGGTCTTTGAGAAAAACTCTGGTGCCCTGGTCAGGCAGTACAGACCTAGTGCACATGCAAAGTCATAGACAACAAGCTCTGGTGGGGTTTCCCAACAAGTGTACATTGCTGAAAACTGCCTTCCGTGGTGGAGATGAAGTGGAAACTGTAGCAGATGCTATGGGTGCACCATGCAACCATAAGCCCTCCCATGAGTTTTTTGGCACTATACTCAGTGAGGAATTTTGAGCATTTAGCACCCCGAGTGTTCAAACTCTCAGCCATTATGTCATGCTTAAGTGATGGAAAATGCGGTCAGTGTAGACATTGAGGCATACTGTAGCAGCACCCAGTCTGTAGCAGTTGTCAGTATCCAGTTGATACACATGGCAAGAACAACTTACCTCCCACCAGTCAGCCTCCACTATCTGTGTTTTAGCTTCGATGCATTGCCAATCTGTATCCCCTTGTGGATTAGCCTTCACAGCCTGCAAAACACTCTCCCCTCACTCATGCAGCCAACAGCACAGGTCCAGCACCTCTTCTGGATATGGTGCACCATTTTTCTCCAACACTCGCAAGATAGCTGGGCAGCCAACCAATTGTGAGGCCGTTTCCCTGCAGGGCACCACATTGAACTGATGCAGGATATCCAGTGTATCCTCATTCATCATTTGAAGGATTGACTCCTCTGCTGCGAGCTGCAATAGATCAACCTAGGGCCAATGAAAGATGCCTGATGACAACATACCTGAATAAATAAATCCCTATACTCTTTGACAATAGCCGCTTTTACATACCATGCCCCAAATCCAATGTGTTTGTCATACAGATTTCCCAATGCAGGGAGGATGGCTTGTAAACACTCCCGCACCTCCTGCATCATTAGTAGTTGTTCTGCTTCTGCCTTCAGTAAGGCCTCCTGCTTTTTATCCATCAGCAGTACCTCATACAGTATTGCCTGTAAATCCTCCTGTCCATCTTCCTCGTCATCCTCCCCCATTGGCTCCCTCTGCTGGTGCTTGAAAGACATCCAGATCAATTTGCACTAGGCCAACCAACAAGCTCCACATGGCATCTACTTAGGCCTGCATGTTGTCCAGATCTGGGAGCGGCCCTGGCAGGTTGGGCACTTCAAGAAACGCTTCAGACAATGGGTCATCCCTCTGTGGCACATTCACTTGCCTGTCCAATTCAGTCTGTCCATCAACTTCGCCCTCCCTCTCAACTGACTTGGCGTGATATACTGCACACAGAGGAAGGGTAGGTAACTTTGGTCACAGAATGCGTGGTGCTATGTTCTTCACAATTCGTTGTTTTTTTTGCAGCAAGACATTCCATACCAGGCCACCTGCACCTTGAACACTGTACTGATGCTTGGGCAATGGTGCCATCGAGTATGCCCTAAGCGGAGGCAATTCATAAAATCACAAAATAATATAAAAGCCCATTTTCTTCCAATTCAACTTGTGTCCATTTCGCCACCATGCCTAAGGACACCACCCATGCCTCACCTCAAAAGCGCTCCAGTGCTGACTCAAATCTACTGAAGAAAAGAGCTGCCATGCACTGCAGGAGGTGCCCAGGGGATGTGCTTCTTGCTGAGTGCACGAATTCCGAGCACAAGTAGTGGAAGAAATCGGCAAAAGATGAGCAGCTGCCACTCCCCCTCCTTCAACCCATTGCTGCCCAAACGCCTCTCCCTCTTCCTCAAACTGTCACCGGGGGGGTTTCCCCTTTCCCTTCTGCCACCCCAGTGCCTCTCCCTACTCCTCGAATCTTTGCCCCTCCTGTGCCTCTCCCGGTTGCTGCCTTGGCATCTGTCTGCCTTCCTCAAGGCATCATTGGGGGGGCTTTCCCTTTCCCATTCTTGGTCAACATGCAAGCCATTGACCCACATCTTCTAATCACTCCAACCTTGCAGCAAATCCATATGCAGCTGAGCATGGATGCACCACAGATAACCCCAGAAGAGACCACACAGGGTGAAGAGGGTCCGAACTTGGCTGCCCTTTCCTCTCCAGCATTGGAGAGTTCCTCCCCAGCATCATCCAACCCATTCAGTGAAGAGAATACAACTACCTTGCCCCCCTCCTCCCCTCTGATATCCATGCCATCCACTGGTCGATCCAGTAGGGTGAGGGTTAGCAAGCAGAATACCCCATATGGCCATGTGCAGGGCCTCTACCAAGGCCACATGGAGGACTGTAAGCTTTTATCTGAAGTTGCACTCGGTCTGACTGACTGATGTATTTCAGTCACATTGCCACATATGAAGTTGGTCGACGTATTATGCTACAACCTCAACCCAAAGGCCGTGACCCAGGAGTTCAAGCAAGGTATAGAGGACATTGCCAAGAGAGTATGCTGCATGCTATTGCCCTCCCTACCTCCACTCACTCCAATCAAGCAGGCTGAATGCTTAGGAGTTGAGATGAACTCCTGGATTTTCATCGCTGGTCAACACAGCAAATCCACCTCAACCTCAAACTTTGTTTGCTATTCCTCACCCAAACTCTGCAAGGATGCCAAGGAAGATGTGGACAAGATGATGACTGTGTTTGGTAATGCAACCCAGGACCTCCTCCTCATTCAACAACAGAAGGCAATGGAGTGCCTCAAGCAGTTAGCAGAGGCCGAGAAGGCTGCACAAGAGGCTCAGTGGGAAGCTGGTGAAGCGCATGAGGCCCAGGCACAAGCTGAGGATCAAATTGCGCATTTGCACAACATGATCAAGCAGGTGCAGGCTGGCAGGATGAATGCATCTGAGATTGTGATTCCAGAAGAATAGATCCTATGTAGTCATCTTTGAGTTCCTGGAAAAAGATGCAAAATGTATTTGATCACTTACAATTTGTAAACTATCACTACCACTCATGCTCCAGACAATGATGACCACTCCTCTCATTTATGATGTGATGGCGATAGACCCTTAAGTATTTAGTCCTTGCTCTTCACATGGGCAACCTAGTACTGCATGGGCACAAAGCCATGGAATTCGACTATTACATATGTCAAGTGTGTGGCCTGCAGGAAACATAGGTATGAGCAGAAAATGAAGGTACTTTAGCATCACTATTGAAAGTACTGCAAGAAGAGTACCAATGCAGAGAGGAAGAGTACCAGTGCAGAGGGGCCTGGTAAAGCAACTTTGTTGGGAGAGGATATAAAACTGGACTAAATGCCCAGCATGTCATGACGTGATCAGCATCTACAAAGAACAGGCCGAATCAGGGACAAGCTGCACAAGTGCCTTTCTTCTGTAACTTCTGAAATGCAAAGTGAGATGCAAACAGTGATGTGATAATAATATAAACATCTGTCAGTGCAAAATTCAAATCATTGAATCATGTGCCACTTACTTCAACCAAGGCCCTTAATGGCGGGCTTGTTGCCACAAGTGAGATGCCAACATTGATGATAATGTGAACGTCTTTCAACTCTGCTTACTAGTCATTTCAAGGCATTCGAAAGAGTTGGGAGTTGTTCCATAAGTAGCAAGTTTTGATTGGTGCATTATATGCTGAATTTAACAGTAATGTTTAACAAGAACATAGACTATTTAGTGGATAATAGTAAGGTATCATCAGTTTACATGACAATAGGGTTATATACCACTAACATTTATGAGATGTCGTAGCTTATGTGGTGTGAGGAGTACATTTCATGCAAGGAATAGACATCGCGAGTTCAATGACGCAATGAATGTCTATTATCAATAGATGTCCAGATTACCAGAATGTGACAGTGGCCAAAATGGCTGGCCAATTTTGTTTTTGTTTTTGAAAATTTGACCTGTAGAGACGCCAAATCCTTCACCGATGCATTATGGAAGTCTTGGCTATCTAATAAGTAAGGCGACCAAATCTCTGATGTTCAAAAAATATATCTCAGTCAATCATCATTGTCTGGTGGTTTTGTCCATAAGACAAAACAAGAATCACAATGACAGTCTGGGATTTGTTGTAACATACATATAACAATAACAGTACAGAGTTCATAACATGTATATAATTAACTTAAGGGTTCGAGACAGCTTCTAGTCATAAGTTGATGGAGATGTTTACCATGCTGCGTGACCCGCCTAATGTTGAAGAGAGGGTCATCATCATTGACAACAAAATCTGAGAGGCATCCACACAGCAAAAGGGCACGGAGCAGCAAGAAACATTGATTCCTGGTTAAGGCCTGTGAATTATATACTAGGCAAGTTTAGGGTAGCCAGTCACTAGTCACATGATATGAGGCACCAGAAATATCTACGCAACAACTGGTGCTAGCTATTTGCTATTGCATGTGTCCTTTCACATGACTCATGACTGGCTGCCCTGAACTTCCCTGCTATATAGGGCATATCCACTACAATTGCAGCACACTTTTCTGGCCTCGTGCAATTCAGTAGTTTAGCTTGCTGCATCGTATGCTACAACTACATAAAATGTCCAACAATGCAATTGCCTCCTCATCTTTATGATCACCTGTTACAGTACTGTAACTAAAGTTGACCTCCAATGAAAGTATTGACCCTTGAGAATTGGTAACTTGTCAGGCTCCCATGCGCAAAAAGCAGAAGCAAGCCGTAAGTGCATGTGCATGAGTTCATTCAATGCAGGAACTAATGTGCATATAATGTCAGCCAGATGATGTTATGATGTTCCTGGACATGGAGGCTGAAGAGGATGGGAACAATGATGAAGATGAAGATGAATATGACAGTGAAATGGGTATGGGATATGCACCATTGTATGTATGTATACCTAGCCTAAATCTTTCATCTGCAACAGAGGCATTTTTTGACAAAGAAGTGGCCGAAGATGGCAATGACAATGTGACTGAGGGTTGCCACCTTCTGCAGCTCAAACATATGAAGCTGGAAGACAATACTCAATGGCAGGAGCTAGTAGTCCATGCTCGTAATTGTGTGCTCACAGATTCACTCCCCGGTGGCCATCCATCATCTCTCATTATTTTGGGGGCTGACTACCAGGAACCTGGAGGCCATCTCGATCCCAGCTTACAGGGCCTTGTGGAATCTTGGCCCAGAGTGAGTCCAGGGAATAAACTCTGGCAAGTCCAAGTTTGGGTGAGTGCTCCTATAATGTCACAGACATTTATCTCACTGGCTATCAGGAGAAATGTGAGGAGAGTGTGGGGTTTGCACTCTATCATAAAATGATCTAGGGGGGGTCAATCGGGATAGAATCAATTGGTGCAGAATCAAATTGGTCCTGGTGCATTTGATGGAACTGGACTGTCAGCATCTGTCCTAACCATCCCATGCTTACAAAATGGCTATTCTCTCAAGCACTGTCATGGCGAACTGTGACCCCCTCAGCATCTGTGGAGCAAAGAGGAAGCACGAAGGAATCATGGAGATGACGCTGTAGAAATGCAAAATTTCTACCATGGATTCCAGGGGAAAGAGTACGTCAATAGATTATATGCATGGGAGATGCATTGCTTCGAGCCAGAGGAGGCCATTCCAATGCCACAAGAACTGTTGATGTTTGAGCACAGTTTTTACATCACCCCTCAGGTTGTCCATGAGGTGCATAGGAAGATGGCAGAATATTGTGTTGAGTTGGGTGACCCTGTCAAGGTAACATATGGGGATGCTCGAGGTGCCACAGGAGTGGTAGAGTCACTCAGTGCTCATGGGGCTTTTGTATGCACTGCTGATGACATAGTTGTAGAAGTTGCACTGAAGTCGCTGCACAAGCATTTATGCATTGGAGACAAGGTCAGAGTCATTATGGGACCCAAGGCTGGACAAGCAGGGTGGATCATATCTGTCGTGGGTAGCAACATAAAGGTTCTTGATGACAGAGCGGTTACAGAGGTATGTTCAGGATTGACCTACTTAGATGTCCCTCACCATATCTGCCATTCAGTTTGAGGTGAGAGCAGACACTCTCAACTTCTACCAGGCACCTAGGGAGGTAAGTTCATGATTCATATACTCACATGCTCCGACTAACCAACTCATATCCACCATCTAGTGGAATATCAGAGGAGAAACTCGGAACACAGCTGAGGTGCCAGAGGTTAAACTCGACGACCTCAAACACCAAATGTGAGAACTCAGTCATAAACACCACTGCTATCTAGTCAGAAAATATGTGAGGATTATCCGGCACCCACTGTACCGGGACTACAAGGGTTTTGTAAAGTCCACTGTGGACAGTGCAATGGTCTATGTAGAGTTACAGGTGACCTTGAAGACAGTGCCCATACCAGTCTCCATGCTTGCCATCCTGTATGGTGTTTGTCCTCTGTGCTGTTTGGTATGATAACTAAGATGTTACACAGGAACGATCCTAAGCTGCAGACATTGGCCCAACCACATAGCCCAGTTCCAGCCAAACCAAGCAGGCCAAGGACTCCACCACCAGTGCAAATGCCCATGCTGGCTCCGAGTGTTGTGTGGATGCCAGCATGGGATGCATCGTCCAGAACCCTGAACTTGGAAGATGGATTTTGTAAGTTGCCTGGTCTCTCTCTCTCTCTCTCTCTCTCTCTCTCTATGTGAAAGAAGCCAGATTTTCAACATGCCGTGGCAGAGGTAAACCCATGGATGGATTTGGATTTGCTACAAGGCAAGCGCATCAAGGTGTTGGTCAGGAATGCAGATGGAATGACAAGCCTGGCACTGTGGATTGCGGTTGAGGGAAACTAGATAATGGTGAAGGAAGGCTTCAACACGAAATGCATGGAGGACAAAGATGTGCACCCCATTCGCCCCTCTGCAGCAGGAGAACACACCATTGTAATTGACAAGGCATGCATCACTGGAGTGGAGTACTATGTGCTGCATGTCGATCATGATAAGAATCAGTGCACGGTTTGCAAGTGCAGCTCAGTGTCTTGCAAGGACCAACAATTGATATCCATCACTGATTTGGCCATCATTGTATAAAATGTCTACACATTCCATAGGATGGACACATGTACATTACCACATTATCCAAATCGACTCGACTGGCATCACTCATGAAATCAAGTGTAAGACATGGGCATTGTCCTGGCACATATGCTACTTGGGGTCTGTCAATATGTATCCCAAACAACTCCATGGTGCCTGATGGACATTTTGTCTTCAATGTCCCAGTCAGTACAATGTTTTACAGAAACTTATCAGAAACTTATCAGAAACTTGTCAGAAATTTGTCAGAAACTTATCGTAAACTGTTCAGACCATGGTGAAGTATGGCTGGAACAAGAAAGTTCACTGAGGAAGAGCACAAAGAAAGGCACTGACAGGCTTTGAGAGCATATTATGCCACTAATGTGGTGAAATGTCGAGAAAAGGCATGGAGGAATTCAGCCAGGTGTTGCAAGGATGTTCCAAGAGGCGGGGACTGCTGCTGACTGATGAGATCCCTCTAGATGCCGAGACATAGCAAGAGCCAAGAAACAAAGTGCAGGAGATGGTGACAATGTCAAGTGAGTATGGGCTTTATAGTGGCAAACATAGGACTAACACATTTGCATTTTGAAGTATGCACTATGGGGAGGCCCCGACCCCATCCAGCTGCCATGACAACCATAGCAAACTCATGAAGGCCAGGGGAGATGGTGACAACCTCAAGTGAGTCCACCCTACTAGTGGCAGATGCCTACTAACAAGGCTCCATTGCGAAGGATGGGTTCCAGGGAGGGGATGCAGGGGATGCACATCCCTCCAGCACCATCTGAATGTGATGACATCTACCACCAGCAATGGAAGGTGGTGCCCCGTCATCTCTTTAGTGGCCATACCATATGGTCTGGCATGAGCACCCAAGGCATTGGGCAACCAACAGATTTGCGGGACTACTCAGGACACAGCATGGTTGAGTCATATAGCAGAATTGGGGAGGTACTTGCCCCGATGCCTTTGAAAATATGCACGTCTGGACAGACACCAGTGCCATCCAGGACAAAGTCCACTGGGAAATGCTCGAACTTGGATCTAGCCTTCGCATACTCTGATCCACAGGCCTACTGTGATAAGCCATTGCACCCTCACTATCACTATTCTCAGAGTCAGGGATGCACTCCATTGCCATCACTATCCACCCTGCAGTCCTCTGACTTGCATCTACCATTAGCATACTCTGACCTCAAGGATTATTACAATCCATTGCCCCCTCAATATCACAATGCTCAGAGTTGGAGATGAGCTCAGTCACTGCAGTCTCCTCTGCCTCCCTCATCTCTGCCTTCAGATTATGAGGTGCTACCATCACAGTATGAACACTTAAAGCACCATTGTGTTCTGTAGTATGAGATCTATTTGAGGACTATGGAATACCAGTCGCGCAGTGAAGTATGGCTGGAACAAGAAAGTTCACTGAGGAAGAGTGCAAAGAAAGGCACCGACAGGCTTCGAGAGCGTATTATGCTGCTAATGTGGTAAAATGTTGAGAAAAGGCATGGAGGAATTCAGCCAGGTGTTGCAAGGACATTCCAAGAGGTGGGGACTGCTGCTGATGGATGAGATCCCTCTAGATGCTGAGACATAGCAAGAGCCAAGAAACAAAGTGCAGGAGATGGTGACAATGTAAAGTGAGTGCAGTATTTATAGTGGTGGACGTAGGACTAACACCATGCACTGGAGGTGGGGGGTAGATGATGTATAAACTCGAGTCAAATAACTCTTTCTAGGAGGGTCTATATGATTTCAGTGCTATTTACTTTCACTGCAATTTCACAGTGTCATGTCATGAGTGTTTTTGTGTAGTGAACGAGCTCAGACATGGATGCAGTGAGTGACTTTATCAGCACCAGCAGGAACAAAATACGCATCCTGGAGGAGGAGCACATTCCGAGAGAAAAGGACAACTCTGGTAGGCCCACACACAGCCATAGCACCACATCATTGTCTCCCCCACAAACTCATAGCTGAAATATTGGTACAGACGCTCATTGACAGCACACTCTGCATCCATCCCGAGTTGAACACGGCTTCGTGGAATCTTCATTCTATGTTTTCTACTTAGCGATACTTGACACTCACAGAGCATCGTGACGCAAAGAACCAAGGAGATGGAGGCGCGTACCTGTTGCAACACATTCAATGAGAGGAATTACAAAAGATTGAAATAGAGATGAAATGGCATTGAGTATACCATGGGAGAAGATGATGGTCTCAAAATGAGACCAAATGATACATAAATGATAGCAAATGAAGAAATTTGCATCTCTTCCCCCCTCCATCACAAACTATGCAAGGTCTATTGCTTCTCCTCTCCACTTCTCTTTCTAAACTATGGATTTACAGAGATTGTTATGCTTGACATGTCCCTCAGCACTGGTCAGGCTACCTCCAGTGAGCGCAGTTATACTCCTTGTGGGATATTTTAACAAATTTTCCCTTGGTAGCCAATGCCATGGATGTCGACATTCATCCCACTTCCACCAGCACCACAGCTGCCACCACAACACCCACCACAACCCCAACTGTCATCTGCGACCCTGCCACCCTCATCACCAGCACTCATGATCATGCCTCCATAGACAATGCCCCCACCCTCTCTGCCAGTGTGCCCACCCAGATTTACAGTACTTGTTGTAGATGTTGTCTGAAAGGTGTGCACTCAATTTGTTCATTCACTGCTATCATTGTTTCTGAACAGGTTGTGATAGACATGATCATGGTCATGAACATTGACGATGCCGATGTCAAAATCATCACACAGATTCTGGTGCATTTGGCATGATCAAAATCTCTGGCACATCCCTCTGGTGCTGGCACACCCCAGTAAACTCAATGAGATGGATCTTTCAGTGCATTCTGCCTGCGTTCTGGTCATCATTGATTGTACTGACACGCATACATCTTGTAGTCATTTTTTGCGCTCGTCTTTTGCACCATTGTTGTTTGATAATCCTGTACATATGTTAATCGATTTCCTTGTAGTGTCTTGCACCAAATGTAGTTTGCCTGATATGTCTGATGGTTCGATCATGCTTTTCTCCATAAAATTGAGATATAATCGATTGTGTTAAATTTTGACAAATCCTGGATACAACATCCAGATCTATGATGGCAGTATTTGAACCACACCCACCGGATATATTCTGCCATGATTGTGGTCTTTCTACTGTCATCTGTTCTACTGCAATTGCAGTCTTTCTACTATGACTTTTTCTACTGCAATTGCAGTCTTTCTACTGTCATTTGTTCTACCACAATTGCGGTCTTTTTACTATGACTTTTTCTACCATGATTGCAGTCTTTCTACTATGACTTTTTCTACTGTGATTGCGGTCTTTCTACTATGACTTTTTCTACTGCAATTGCAGTCTTTCTGCTGTCATTTGTTCTACCGCAATTACGATGAAGGACAATGGATATCGAAAGGCTGCATGAAATTTTGTTTTCAACCGCAATTGTGGTAAACCAACGATGTATTTGCTACTGTACTAACAGTGAAAAAACCTTGTATTAAAGTTGTTGTGGTGTAGCGGTTGAGTGCATGGAGTTGGTTACTATGTGATATATGTGGTTGGGTGTTCAACCTGTGGATGCGACATATTTTTTGCTGCTTCGGAACCTACTGCAATCGTGGTGAATCTGCCTGTGTTGAAAACCGCCACAAACGTGGTGGAACTGCTTGTGTTGAAAACTGCTGCAAATGCAGTGAATCTGCTCACGTTGAAAACCGCTGCAATTGCGGTGAAATTCCTTCTGTTGAAAACCACTGCAAATGTGGTGGAACTGCCTGTGTTGAAAACCGCCGCAAACGCGGTGGAACTGCTTGTGTTGAAAACTGCTGCAAATGCAGTGAATCTGCTCGCATTGAAAACCGCCACAAACACGGTGGAACTGCCTGTGTTGAAAACCGCCGCAAATGCGGTGAATCTGCTCGTGTTGAAAACCGCCACAAACGCGGTGGAACTGCCTGTGTTGAAAACTGCCGCAAATGCGGTGAATCTGCTCACGTTGAAAACCGCTGCAATCGCGGTGAAATTCCTTCTGTTGAAAACCACTGCAAATGCGGTGGAACTGCCTGTGTTGAAAACTGCCGCAAACGCGGTGAATCTGCTCGCGTTGAAAACCGCCGCAAACGCGGTGGAACTGCTCGCGTTGAAAACCGCTGCAAACGCAGTGGAACTGCTTGTCTTGAAAACCGCTGCAATCGCAGTGAAATTCCTTCTGTTGAAAACCGCCGCAAACGCGGTGGAACTGCCTGTGTTGAAAACTGCCATAATCGCGGTGGAACTGCTTGTGTTGAAAACCGCCGCAAACGCGGTGGAATTGCTTGCATTGAAAGCTGCCGCAATTGCGGTGAAATGTCTCATGTTTGAAAACCACTGCCATGTGTTCTGCATTTTGTACATACATTTACTTCTTGTATTCAGAATTCACCGTGATTGTGGTGCATTATGTTTTGCACCGCAATCGCGGTCAAGTAGTGTACAATGTAATTTACTGACACTCTATCAATGACTTATCAATAACGCCGCAATCACGGTACATAGCATGATTTCAGCCGGCTGTGTTTGTTATTTCAGCCGGCTGCAACTCATTTAACAGCCGGCTGATGGTGTTTGGACAGCCGGCTGAGCAGTACATATCCGCACATGCATGGCCAGCTCCTTGCGGCGTTGCCTCATTTCTTCAACGTTACTTGCTGTGCTCAGTCCTCAGTACAGCGCTGGAGCTTTGTTG
>JABCKV010000390.1:0-12932 GCA_018282005.1 Asterophora parasitica | reverse complement strand
GACGCCAAGAGATATGAGATCGTTGGCGTATTGTGCAAGACGAGCCCGAACATATTCCGTTTCTGTCGCTAGACTGATATGTGCCATCGGTGATATATTATAGTCGATCTTAGGAATCACACTCACTCCGCAAGGTGGACGAGTTCGCAAGTTTGAACTTGCGCTCGATTTGTAAAGTCGACAATGCTGTCGCCCGGAGTCAAGCCGCAGTGGTGAAAGTCCTGAAACGACCATGAGAAAAGGAGAAAATGAATTGGACGACAAGTACCTGCGTCTGGTAAATACCAGGGTAGTTGTAATGCGTGAAAGAGCTGCCACCGACTCCAGTACCAGCATCACCGCCGGCCATGTGGTTGAACAGAGTATCTAACGTAGAACATGATCAGCATACCATTATTTCGTCGGCCGTTGCAAAGTCCACTCACCCACAATAACCTTGACACCCGCGGCGTGGCACTTGGAGACCATACTGACATAGATTTGTGAATAACAAATTATCATAGACGCGGGACGGTGATGTTACTTTTGGAACTGACTGCGATTGCCGCGCTTTGAGGTGAGCGTATAAGAGACGGGTTGATAGTCGGTCCACCACTGTGAGCCTTGTATATGCTCCGTAGGTGGGCTCACTGAAAGCATTGTCAATGAGAGGCAATCACTCCGATGAGTCTATGCACCTTGGACAGCACCATAACCAGCAGGTCCAATAAAAGTGGCGCATTCCGACGCGATGCTATCCCAATTCCAGTTGAGCAGCTGAATGATGACTGACTTCGAGGTAGGCGTCAAGGTCGCGTCACATATCGGCCCAGCAGGGGTTCTCGAGTACGACAAAGCTAACGCCACCAACGACGTGGACAATGCTGGAAGTTGCATTGCGTGACCTGCAGTGAAGAACGAGGAGATCGTCTGCAGAATGATTAATCGGTCATGGAAGAGTTATTTATCCAGTTGCTACCTGGTACACGGTAATCACGTTGAGGAAAGTGGACGCGGATATACATGGTGTAATGAAGTCGGGCAGAAAGTCAGATGTTGGAGGCGTCCGCGTGGGTGTGGGCCTGGTGTGGACATTCAAGGACATTGTCATCCAGTTTCACAGTAGAGACATAGGTGAAGAACTTACGGATAGATCACGGAAAAGGTCAGTTGATAGTTTGTGATGCCCATGTTGCAATGCCCATCAACGGTAATGGTAATAACATTGCTGACTACTTTACGTAGTAAGTAATATCACTTACCGATCCAGTCCTTCCCAGTGTGGTATTTCCTACTGCAGCTGGGAATGTATCACTTACGCTTCAGTAAGGTAACCCTCGCTAGCAGAGTAAGTCGCATCTGTCAGTTGGGTCAGGTGTTTTGGTGGGTTCACTGAAGTCGAGTGACCTCTAAAAGGATCGATCGGGCCAGATATGTAGGGCCTTCATAGTCCCGTAAAAGTGACGAGCATGACCGCAACGAGCTGCCAAATGCTCAGCACTGATATCTTGACCATAGACACGCAGCCTCCGTCCAGGTACCGTCCATAATGCTCGCTGGTATCTGCGATATTCGTCAAAAGGAGAATTTGGATCTGGCCCTAGGTGAAGATTCAAGACAGTTATCGGACATTATAGGAAAGGCCTGCTGGTTTGGGAATGATAGGCGCGTATCCGCTCATAGTACTTCCAGAGGTCGACCGAAAGTTTGAAGGCAGTCGAATTTGGTATCATCACTAGAATCAAACACGGTCATACGCCACATCAGCCGATGTTATTTTATCATTCAGTATCACAAAATTCTAAGAACAGGTAGGTTGCTTCCATTAACGCTCAATAGGAATAACACAGATCTGCCTCTCATAGTGTCCCGAAATACGGTGTTACTAGAAGGCTTCCTCCGATCCGAACAATCTCATCGCCTTGCATTCGGACAGTGGCAGCCATGATTAGGTTCTGATTGTCGTGTGAGGCAGCAAATAAGTGACATGGTGGCTAGCTCACGCCGTGGATTTTATATCTTGTATGGCCTGGAGGGTTGTAGCAAGGGTGGCAGCCAGTCATGCCAGATAAAAAATCAGGGCTGTGAATAGCTCACCTTGTTCATGCTGGCGAGCCCGGCATCTTTCTTTTCTATTCGTTGGATATCCTGAATGACTGTAAGGCAAGAAAGCAACGATGGTGTAGTAACTCACCTGTGTCTAATTTATATATGGTTGTGAGCAAGACTCGGTGGGAGTGCATGCATTACGAATGCCAGTACTTACTGCGCTGTTCAAGGCAAATGAGCCAACCACCGTAATTATATTTGTGATTGTGACCGCGCCAAAGAAGATTGAGCCCACTCCGACAACTTGAATGGGCCAACTGTTGGGGCTCGCCGCCTTCGGTTTGAAGGGACTGTTCCAGCGGCGGGCGGTACCAGTGAAGTTCTGCATATAATCGGCACTAGCAAAAGCTTGAATTTCAACCTTCAATAATTGAAATCAAAAGCCTTGGTGCGGTAGATCGGGGAAGATTGAAGCTCGGTCCCAAAATGACATGTGCGCCACTTTGGCGCCACTTGACTCGGACATTGACATGTCGTGAGTTGAAGCAGACGGTATGCACGCAGATGTAGTTAACCCTTGCATCGTCCCGATGAAAGCTATACTTGTGCTCTGCGCAGCAATGATGATCCTGGGTGGTGTGAGTCAAAGAACTCGAAAAAGTGACATCGTGCCAAATAACTTGGCACGGTGTGTACATATACTCTCTTGCGGACCCTGCATGGCCTAGAGGGTTTTGTAAGCCAGTCCGCCAGAGATTGAGAAAAGTGGTATGTGGTTAACGCACCGTATCCAAGCCTGGCGTCCATTTTCTGTTTCAGGCGAGCCAAACCGTACATTTTCTGTTCAAACGTGACTATTTGCTGTTCCAAACTTTTCAGACCCAGGCTCGCTGTAAGAATGAAACGAGGGCGTATGTAGTACCAGCTTACCCAGTGCATCTGCTCAATCTTCTGAATGGTTGTGAGCAAGAGGTGCCAGGTACCTCTACACCAAGCTGGTACTTAAGCACAAATGCGAGCGCGCCTAGTCTGATCACTAAGCTGCTGAAGGAGTCCGAGAGGTTGCTCCACGGGACAGTGGAGAGACGACAGGCAGCAGTACACGTCAAATTTTGCAGAAGAGACTTGGGAGATGCCGTCATGCTATCATCAAAGATCGTAGTAGTTTCTTCCACCGGAATTACATTGGGCGACACGCAGCGCACTGCATAAGAAGCATGAAGCCAATGTGCATAGTAAATAGCATAAACCCTATGACATGATGACGACTTGAGGAGACTACATCCGCCCAGCCGATTTTTTGACCCATATACCGACGACACCAACCACCGAACCATAGAACGATGGACGAGTAGCTTAGAGCTTGCCGATGGTGGCGGCAGAAACGGTTTGGCCGGAGGCCTTGGCGCGCTTGCGGAGCTTGGCGGTGGACTTGTTGCCACGGAGGCCTCCACCCCACTGGCGGCGCTGGTCCTCATACTTGTCAGAGCTGGCGAAAGAACATGGCTCAGCCTTCCGTCCAATACAAAAGCAAGACGACGACGTACAAGTTGGCCTTGGCGGCGGAGACGAGGGTAGCCAGCTCACGCTGGTCCTCGCTGCGGACGTCCTGGAGGGCGAGGACGGCAGCGGTCTTCTTGTGGGCGACGGTGCCGAGACGGGCCTTGCCCTTCACGATCACGTAGGGGACACCCATCTTGCGGCAGAGAGCGGGGAGGAAGACGACGAGCTCGATGGGGTCGACATCGTGGGCAATGACGACGAGAGACGCCTTCTTGGCCTCAACGAGGGCAACAACGTGGTTGAGGCCGTACTTGGCGAAGAGAGGCTTCTTGGTGTCCTGCACCAGAAGACGAGTCAGTTGACAATTTTTCGGGACCGCATCAGAGTTGACGCACCTTGGCATCCTTGTTCTCGGCAGCGGCAGCAGCGGTAGCTTCAAGACGAGCCTTCTTCTCCTCCTTGGACTCGGGGCGGTACTTGTTCAGGAGCTTGAACAGCTGGGTGGCGGTGTTCTTGTCCAAAGTGTGCGAGAACTGAGCGATCGCGGGGGGCACCTTGAGGCGCTGGTGGAGGATAACCTTCTGGCGCTGAAGGCGGACATACTCGGGCCACTTGACGAAGCGGGTGAGGTCGGTGGTGGGGCGGATGTCCTGGCCTAATTTTTCGTTCAGTAAACGATATTCCAGACGACTACTGCTTTATACGCACCAATACCAAAGTTCTTGGGGTCAGCCTCGAAGAGAGGGTTCTTCTTGGCCTTAGTAGCCTTGCCCGAGCGGAAGGGGGCGGCGGCGGGGGTCTTTCCGGTCTTGGCTTTGGGGGGCTGGTCATTGAGACGAGGGTTAGCAATGGAACTTCAGAAGTAGCATTGCGCCTCGGAGCTCTAGCGTCGTGCACATCGAAATGTAGCACGACCCAGCATAAAAAAGCACATCGTCGCCGATACTAGGTATGGCTCCGCGCTTTAGAAGAGTATCGAAACGAATTCGATTCCTTCAAGTTGCTGAGGGCAGTTCTGCAACGACCATCAGTTCTACTGCCTTTGAAGGTCATCCGAAGAGAACACTTGCCATCCATCTCATATCGCACCGATTTCGAGATTTTGAACTGCCAGCGCTAGAGCTCGTCGTCGCGGACGATGTCTGCTCACCATTTTTATCGGATAGTCTTGAGGAGTCGACGGGGACGGTCTTGCGGGCTGAGGATGGAGGAAATTTGGGTTTCACCAAGATCTACCATCCCGGGAAATGCCGAAGCCCGTTGATGCAGCTTCGGCACCGATGCGACTTGCCAGATTTTCTTGCTTGTCTGGCTACCTGCCCTAGGGTCCATTGCCAGGAACTTCCATGATACCAGTCCGTTCTATAGATTGAATGAAGTCTTATAATTCATCTCTACCATAACATCCTACGCGTCGGTCCGCAAGCCAATGTTCTCTGTTCTGACCCTCTCGTACCTCCACAACTCATGGTTGTCTCCCCGCCTTGTCGTTCTGACTCCATTTGCGTAAACATCTGTCAGGAGCGGCCAGCCTCCGCGCACATCATGGGCTTGCAGAACCGGGTCCGGGTGAGCCCCCGTGCCCTCGAAATTCAAACGCCTGAGCCCAGGTGATTGCTCGATGAAAGCGGCCACCTCTTCTCCATTGCTCATAATGTCCGCCGTCCGGCATTCCTCAATCGTCAGGTCCGTCACAGACGCCAGTTTCGGTGTATGTGTGCCGGCGTGGTGGGGCCTAAGGAAAAGTACCAATTCGTCCCAGTTCGCCTGACTCAGGCGGGCTATCGTCAGGTTCTTGAGAGCCGGGGTGTGCCATGCCGCCTGCAAGAATTCATAAGGATTTTGCGCGCGCAATTTCACGCTTGCGAGATGCGGCGTTCGCAACGTCCTGCCGCTCCATTGGAAGGATGTGTATGACAGATGGAGATCCTCCAGCGCGTTTTCTGGCCCCAAACATTCGGGAAGCCAAGAGGCGTTGATGTTCTTCATGACAAAGGTTTTGACACCGTTCAGATTAGCGCTGGGTTGGAGAGCGACACCGTCTAGGGCGACGGAGGCGAGGACGTCAGGATCGAATACGACGTTAGGAAATATGCATTCTTCGTCCCGCTTGCCTTGACGTTGGAGGCTCAAACACCGAAGACTCGGTGCTTCGAGGTTCCGTACCCAGGCTGTCCGCATTACTCTGTATGTTGTGCTGGTCGCAGAAACCTTGAGCCTGTGGCACCGCTTCATTTCTCCCGCGAGTAGGATCATCGTATTCCAGAGGCCAAAGTTCTCCGGTGTAGAGTCAGTTAGAAAGACGGTAATATCCAACGGACGTTCATGCGATCGCTGTAGTATGTCCTCTAGGACTTTGTCGTTGGTTTGCGTGATTTGTATATTTGTCCAGAGCGAGGGAAGGTCGATGCTCACCCCGCGCCAGGAGCCGCAGACTTGCGACAGGACGAATGAAGTCGATAGGCTGCCTTCGCTGTCGTCATGAATCTGGGTGAAGATTGCGCATAGAAGCTCCTTTGGCAAGCATGCAATGGGAGTCTCCTCTGACACGAGGCTGCCATGAGTACTCGAGCTCCCCAACGTGTTCATCATGGTTATGCTTTAAGCACTGTTCCCGTCACCACAACGTGTCAACACTGAGGTTTCCACTGAAATATAAATGAGCTTACGATTCAGGCGCTGCGTAGTGAATTGAGCCGGATTCAATGTGCTCAGAGAACTCTTATTTATAAACGTGGAATGATTATTTCGACGCCTAACCTTTCATGGAAAGTCTTTTCATATCTGGCCAACACGAGGAGCGAAAAACAAACGTACAGGTAGAATGACATCATCGCAACACCAGAGCCACTCAAAGTACACGGAAAAGATACAAAGGAAACGAACTCGTCACGACAATACCCATTAACGTTTCTGATCCCTCTTCAACCCGTCAAACTCCTTTGTGAACTCTGCCATGGCATCCAGCGTTTCAACAAAATGGGAGAACTCGAGCGCCTTGCCACGGCCGACGGCAAGCGAGTGTGCCGTGCGTGCGGCGTTCTTGATCTGGCGGCCATTGACGTCGCGTTTCGCGAGCTCAGTGATCTGTTCGCGTGTAATGGCTTGCGAGGCACCGAGCTTCGCGATGAAGGCGGCCCAGACTTGTTCCTTCGACGCTTGGCTGAGCTCGTGGAAATGGAGCGCGACGTGGATGCGTGAGAGGAAGGCCTCGTCAAAGGCTTGGACGCGATTGGTGGTCAGAAATAGGATGCCGCGATAGTACTCGACGTGGCGCAAGCTGAGGAAGAAATGATTTCAGGAATAGTCGAACACCAGAAAGCACGGCGCGTGCTCACAAGACGGCAACCATGGCGTTGCGCTCCAAATTGTGCAGCGAGCGTTGCTCAAGGAACACATCGGCCTGAGGTGTATTTCAGATACGCTATTTTTCCTGGAGAAGAAATCAAAACCTACCTCGTCAATCAATACGATTGCCTTCCATGCCGTTGCAACGTCGAAGATGCGCTCGAGGGTAGCATCCATGCTGGACGCCTTCGTACCAAGGTCGCCACCACCGATGACATACAAGGGGCGCTTGACATGCTCACTCGTTGCTTCAGCCGAGAATGTCTTGCCTGTGAGGATCCTCAAATCAGACCCCATGTGCTGCGGCAAGACTAGTAAACATACCGACTCCTGGGGGTCCGAATAGATTGATGACGAGACCGTGCCCCTTCCCCTTGATGAAATCGTCGAACCCAAGATCTCGGTGGTGGGCTTCGACAAGGGAGCGCAGAAGTTCTTTTCTGGCCGAAGGGAGAACCAGGTTGGCAAAGGCATCTTCGTTCCAATCCACGGGTTGAACTTTCTCGACGTCGAACTCCACTGTGAACTCGGCGTGTCATTGTCGGAACGACGGGAACTTTAGTGCGTGGGCAGAACGTACGCCATGTTTTATCCGAGAGACTGAACCCGTACACCACAGTGGACGCAAGGATGAGATCATCGTCGGCGATTTTCTCGTTTGCGTCGCCGGAAATAGGCGTCGACTGCACAAGGGTGCCTATAACACAGTCAGCTTCATGACAATGTATGTCCGAACAGCACTCACCATTTGCATAAGGACTAGAAAATTGTTGGGGTATCAACTGCGGAGGCAACATGGGTGGCATCATAGAACCTGGCAGGTCTTCGACAGAGGATTCGGGCCATGGAACAGCAGGTGGGAAGCCAGCACTCGCCATGGGATAGGAGTTGAGAAACTGGTAATTGGGATTCAGCCGTCGAAAGGTAGCTTGACAACAACAAAATAAGTGTTATCCGGCACATGTATAACGGATATGAACCAATACATACCTCTGTCAACCATGATTCGGCCGTTGACCTGTGCAAGTTTCGTTGAATCGTGAATATACGCGTGCCTAAAGAAGACGAACATTGTGTTTCTCCAGTTTACCCCCGCGCTTGAGTGCAGCTATCCCGTTGTACTGCATGTGGTGCACGCCTGTCAGCCCAGCCCATTTCTTGCCACGACGCAAGAGCGCTGCGCGCAGATGGTCTGGCTCGGGGTGATATCTCAAGGGATAAGCGTCCAGGTCCTGTATTTTGACCAACCCCTTAAACGAATGCAGAAGAATAGTCGTCTGTACCCTGCCAAAGGCGGGAGTCTGTTGCTGAGATGTCCTATCAACGAGGTCGAAGCTCTCAAGGAAAAGCTGGTAGACAGGTTTCCCGTCCACCGAAGTACGCATGCACGACGTCAGCGTGAAGAGGCGCGGGTTTCCCGTGATGGCGCAACTGGCGACGAAGACAGTGCGTGGAACAAGGATGGCGTGGAGGAGATCAAAGGTGATTTCCCTGTGCAATTTCAAGCGATCAATCGTCGCAAGCGTGGTGCGGTAATCCGTGGACAAAGTAGACAGCAGCAGATTGACAGACGAGAGGATATGAGCCTCCCGTTCGGATTTCTGCTTCTTCGCAACGAGGGCATCGCGATACTCGGTGAACTGGTCAAAGAAAGTGATGAAAATATCAGGATCGAGCTGAGTAGATGGGGGAGTCCGTCCATGATGAGCACCGAGCATAGAAAATCGGTGTTGAAGGTTACCTCGAGTGGGTCGGCGGTCCAAGATATTCCTGGCCAGTTCTGGATGACGTCCTGACAAGCCTTTACGATGTATCCGCTTTTCACGACGATCTTGAAGGTCGGCTCCTGACTTTCTTGCTTTGGGACCTTGCGAACCAAGCTAGGAAAGATTTTCTGATCAATGACCAAAGCAAGCTGCGAGAGCTATATCTTACACGAAACTGTAATCCTTCCATGGATCGTTGCTCCCCGTATACAAGATTGGAATACTTTCGACTGGCACTTTGGAACTCATGTTCTGCGTTTCACATGCGATACCATCAGCTCACGGAAGCATGTGCGATGTCAGAGGAAGGCAATCACTCTGTATTTCCATGTCTTCCCCCATCGACTGTAGTAATGGTCGACACGCTTGACCTTAAGGGAGCACACAGGGGGTGCTTCATCGTCGCGACCAAGAGTTGCCACTTGCGATTCGTCGTCCTCATAATTGATCTCGTCAACGATGTCATCGTTGCGCGAAGACGAGGTCTTAGCCAGGGATGAAAACCGACGGCGCATTGTGGGGTGAGGAGGGCCAGAAACCAAGCTTCGACTGACGCTCTGTTATATATAGGTCGTCGCCACGACTTCAGGGTTCTCGGCGATTCATCCTCTGCCGGAAATGAGCGCCAATTCGATTCACACGTGTCGTTGGATTATGAGTCTGAGCGCTACGAGGGGGAGGCTTTAATCTAGAAAGCGAGTTTCTCGCGTCTACAAGACACCCCCGGCAGTACCCCTTTCAAAGAATACGGCGCCAGTATCCGTGAGGCGATACTGGATGGCAGAACTTCGAGGGATCAACTTCACAGTGGACGCAGGCGTGCTGATTCCCGGATGAAGCGCAACCTTTCAAGAGTCAGGTGAATCGGAGGTCATAAGGTGAATGTGCATACCTCTCCACTGACGGAACCACTTCTACCACTCAAAAGTGGGCGGACCTCGAGATTGTACGTGCAAATATGAAGAAGGTGTCGGAAGAGGTCATCGGGCTCTGCAGGAGTTACGTTGTGGTGCCGGATGATAAGTGTCGCGTTCGCCTGGAAAGCATTAGTTGGACTCCGTTAGTAGCTGAGGAGCATTACGAACCTTTCGACACGTTGCATGGAGTGCTCGGGTAAAACCGGTGATATCGAGGAGAGAGAAGCCGATCCATTCGAGAGAAGTGATATCATCGACGATTACAAGTATAGGCACATTGGTAGCTTGAAGGGGAACCTTCACGAGCTCGAGCAAAGGACGTAGACTTGGTTGGCCAGAATCCAGCGAAGAGCGTACATGCGACAACACATCAATGAAAGTGAGAGTGCCCGAGCTTATATATTGCGGTAGATTGACATTCTGTACCCTTTGTGAGATTTCCTTTTTGCCAAAAGTTTCCAAAAACGCACAGATTTGGCTGCTATCGCTTTCCATCGCTCGATCCCTTCGGAGACCGAGAAAACTATGCTTTTCGCGTTTTTGGCCTCCTTGATGTGTGAAACTAGAGTTCGATGCAGGAGAAAATCAGCTGGCGATGATAGCTCGTCGGTAATAAGCAAGAGGATGCCATCCGGCAGGTTAAAGGGCAACAACATGGTCGTCTGGGGAATTTTTATTTGGCAGAGCGTGGCGATCACAATTCCCAATCTTATCAAGTACCGCATGTGGCAATAAGCGTCATTTTCGCCGCGCCACAGCATGAGCTCATCCTGACGCGCGCAGGGTGGGGCGTAAGTGAAATATAAACGCCCGCCTCAGTTCTCGTATCCCATCTGCTCTTTCACGATGAATCCTACAAACACTGCACCGAATACGACGTCCAACGCGAATACTGCAAACACTGGCGAACAAGCCAGCACAACGGGTGCTGGAAGCACTGCGGGAAACTCTGGCGGCGGAAGATTAAGGTAAGGTGGACTTCACAACCTGTGGGGCATGGCACTGAATGACAGTCCCAAGGGGCGCTTACGAGGTTCTTCACGGTAAGCAATGTTATATACCTACTGATCTGAGCATGCGAAGCCTTATGATTGAAACTGTAGGACTAGGGGAAAACATCAGAGGGACGGCCATGGGCGCATTCGACACCATCACCCATACAGAAGGGTCTGAAAATGACGATATCGCTCGCAAGGGTCGTGTGGAGATGGAGCAGGGTTTGGGCAAGTTCCACACCAATGCTCCTGGACAGACGACCTCGACAGGTGGTGCCCAGGGCCAAGGGGGCGCCTCACAGTCAGGTGGTCCGAATCCTGGAACTGGAGGTAACCAAGCCGGCGGGAACCGTGGGGAAGGAGCGACAGGTCAGTGGGACGTTCCTCAGCGCGGCACGGACCCTTCGCAAGGGGCCCTCGGAACGGGCGCAGCAGGCGGGGGGAACACAGAGGCTCGAGAGTTTCAAAGAGGCAATTCGGGACAGCGCGCATCGGACACTGGAGATGCACGACACGACCACGGCAAGGAGCTCGCTGCCGGTGCTGCAGGGGTAGGACTCGCCGGTGCAGGTGCCGAGGCCAAACACCACCACGACCAGGATCGTCAAGGCGGCTATGGCGACGATCGAGGTGGAAGGAACCAGGGTAGAGGGGGAGAGCGGGAGTGGGACCGATACGGAGGTGGCGAGGAAGCACAGGGATATGGCGGACCTCAGCGCACCTCAGACACTGACACTGGACGTTATCAGGAGAGGGATCGATACGGAGGTGATCAGGGAGGACAGGGCTACGGAACCGGACCTCAGCGCGATACTGGCGGCGCTCCATCGCACGATCGCGGTAGGGAGGCCGCTGCTGGTGCTGCTGGTGTCGGGTTGGCTGGCGCCGGTGCTGAAGCGAAGCATCACCACGACAAGGAGAGACGCGAAGACTATGACCGTCAGGGTGGATACGGAGAAGATGGAGGTGGGATGGGTGAGCAGTATCAGGGGGAGAGGGATCGGTACGGAGGGGACCAGGAAGGACGTGGATACGGGACTGCGCCCCAAGGCCACTTCGAAGGAGGACAGGGCTACGGACCAGGACCTCAGCGCGAACGCTACGACACGGGTGGTGCCCCTTCTCATGATCGCGGAAGGGAGCTCGCCGCTGGTGCGGCTGGTGTCGGTTTAGCCGGCGCCGGTGCTGAAGCCAAGCACCACCACGATAAGGAGCAGCGCGAGGGCTATGAGCGTCAGGGCGGTGATCAAGGCAGAAGGGATGAGCAGGCTGGAGGGTATCAGGGGCAGAGGGATCGCTACGAAGGCTACCAGGGTGGGCAGAGATATGGGACTGCGCCGCAAGGCCGATTTGAAGGAGGACAGGGTTACGGAGGGACCGGACCCCAGCGCGACACTGGTGGCGCCCCTTCTCACGATCACGCCAGGGAGGTCGCTGCTGGTGCCGCGGGTGTCGGATTGGCCGGCGCAGGTGCTGAAGCCAAGCACCATCACGATAAGGAGCAACGCGAAGGGTATGACCGTCATGGCGGTCGCTTCGATGAAGATTGGGGAGGAAGGGGCGAGCAGGCTGGAGGGTATCAGGAGAGGGATCGCTACGGGGGTGATCAGTATGAACGTCAGGGTGACGATCGAGGCCGGAGGAACGTGCAAGCTGGAGGCTATCAAGGGGAGAGGGATCGATATGGAGGCGACCAGGAAGGACAGGGATACGAGACTACGCCACAAGGCCGCTTTGAAGGGGGACAGGGGTACGGACCTGGACCCCAACGCGAACGTGACTATACTGGCGGCGCTCCCTCTCACGATCGCGGCAGGGAGGTCGCTGCCGGCGCTGCCGGTGTGGGTTTAGCTGGCGCCGGTGCGGAAGCCAAACATCATCATGACAAGGAGCAACGCGGGACTTACGGGCGTCAAGGCGGCGCCCAGGGTGACTTTGGGGAAGATCAAGGCGAGAGGAGGGCTCAGTACGAGAGAGAGAAAGGCCGAGGAGGATTTGAGCAAGAGAGGGGCCAAGGAGGGTACGAGGGTGGACGATTCAAAGATGGAGAGGGCCAGGATCAGGGCCGGGGATACGGGATGGGTCGCACCTTGGACATTCACGGAGCCCCCGAGCGCGACCGTGGCAAAGAGTTTGCTGCTGGCGCTGCGGGTGGGGTAGGCGGCGCTGGTGCTGAGGCTATGCATCGTCGCCAGCAGGATGATCAAGGTCGCGGGGTGTCGGAACCTTCATACGAATCGCAGCGCGGCGTACCTGCCTCTAAACGTCGCTACGATGCACAGGAAGGCGTTCAATCTAGCGGAGAGCATCATCATCAGGGATACAGCGATGTTCGTGGCGGAGGTGATGATTCCTACACGGGTGGAGGTAGTGGA
>JABCKV010000389.1:0-12950 GCA_018282005.1 Asterophora parasitica | reverse complement strand
AAATAACCCCATAACACCTCGACTGCACTCGCCAACTCCAACGTCGATAATAACTATACACGGAAACTTCTTGCTTTATTGACTACAAAAGCTCGCTACACCATACCTACTTTACTTATATTTGGCTCCGCCATGCCTCTTAGCTCATCGTAGCTTGTCAGGCAATAAACTGAATTCATCATCATCATCCACATAAGTACATATCTATATAATCTCGGCTCCAGATGTCAGGGTACGGACTGTTCCGAGGCGGAGTCAAAAAACACGGAGAAAACACGGGCAACAATCCTCACCCTAACAAAATTTTTTCCTGATTTCTTGCCTCAAATTTGATACGCCGGTTGATCACCGTTCAAGTGGGCTCTGCTCTATAACGGCTGGGAACGAGACTAATATCTATATCATTTGGTCATTCTGGCTGCTTGCCTTGTCGAAGAAGGCATTTGCCCAGGTACCAGGATACGAGCGCCGTTTTTCCATCAGATTTAAAAGCCATATAGCATTTGGAATATGTATTTGAGGGCACATACATGATACATGATCATTCAAAGCTCAGGTATCATCGGATAAATTGGCAACCTGTTGACTGTAAGCTAATCCTTTCTCCAGATCCATTACCGGCATGGAATTTTTCTTTGACCACCGCCTTTTTGGCCACGGCGAATGTCTTCTCCGTTTTGTCGTCGTCATAAGGAGCTACACGGATGCAAATCGGCGGCGACTCGACGATTGTCCCTTGTTCATCGCTCCCTGTCAGTGCGCTATTGATCATCCAGAAGGATAATCTCTCTGGCACATACTACTATGTACTGCGATGTAAAGGGCAATATCAATTGACTGACTGTTTCAATGCCTGCACTGTGCGGTCCGGAATCCGAATCCTTGGCATCATGGCAGCGGATCGTGCAGGACCGGTCAAGGCTGCTTTCCCAAATTCGTCATGTACATACAAATTGGAAGGGTGTCATTGGGACTGTGGCAGACACAGCCTCACAGTAAGTAGTTAACTGAACGGATCGAGGGGCCAAAGGTAAGTTCATGAGTAGCATCAGATGAAATAAAATAGTAGTGGATGTTGAGGTCAGGTTGTATGTAGTACATGCCGAGCGGCTTTGGCTGTACATGCGATAGATGGCCAATATTTGAGTTCTTCAAGAATCTTTATGGCTTCGTGTAATCTATGCGATTTGTTGAGTCTTGACCGAAGTCCTGATCAATCATTGATGGGCGCCACGCGCTAGACCACAGCTTTAAGTTCAACTTAGCCATCGAGCAGTGAGTAAGGCTGAAACGAACTTGAACTGCTCGACAAGTAACTTCGAACCAGGGCCACGTAGAGGGAACAAGCCCTCAGGGTTCGCCACGAAACCCGTTTTTACTTACCCAAACCTAACTATCGGCGACGCAGTTGCAAATCATTGCCTCTTTCCTCGGGAGCAGGTGCAATGGTATTCCACAATATAAGACGCTGTACAAGCACCCACGAGCCATCGTCAAAATGCTCTTACACTGTAGACGGCAGCTACATATAATGTTACAATTAGTAGTATTAGAACTTTAAACGTCAGAAATCTCATATAACAATAGTTTCGGGCCCCCTCAAACTGTGAACAGACCAACCTTATTGATACTAAGATCACCAGTCAGGATCCCCTCAAGTTCTTACCGATAACTAGGGTTTTCCACGTGCCTACATTCTAGTCTGATATATACCTCTTTAAATATTTCCGATCAGATAGCACTGGTATGTGCACAAGAATCTATTAGTTATTGAGAGGTTATTAGTTAAATCAATAGTACGCAATCTCTCATTCCAAAGGCCGCTGCGTTACTGCCTGTCCATTCATCACCGCTTTCTCCCAAGAACCTTGATGAAGGCGTTCTTGACCACATTGACCGCCTTCTCCGTCTCCTTTTTTGTGAGCGCGCTCGTCATCGCCAGACGAATACTCGGCCTCGGCTCTACTGTCTCCTGGCCCCTCAAACGCTTCGCCTTGGTGATCATCACGCCCTGAACAAGCGCCTCCTCCACCACATCCTGGAGAATCTTCTCCTCAGTCTCAATGTCCCAATCCCACGTGGACGCATCGCGCGGCACTGGCGACGTGGGGTTGGACGGTTTAGTGGTGGCGGCGGCGGCGCTGGCCGGGTGCAGCGAGGATGTGGGTGGTGCTCGGATGTGCATGTGAATGATGGGGGAGGCGGGGTGCGAGGGGATGGTGATGCATTCGACGCGGTCCAGGATGGCGCGGGCGGCACGCACGTTGTCTTGCAGCGTGGTAAGGATGGAAGGGGTGGAACGGAGGATGTTGATGCCTTCGGAGGCGCTGACGGATAGCAGTGCGGGCATGGACGCGGAGAAAACGAAGGAAGGCCCGTTGATACGCTATGGTGCAATTATGAGAATTGGTTTTCGGGCGTGCCACGGAGGACATACCTGATGGTCAACGACGGTCTGTGAACCGGCACAGAAACCACCAGAAGAGCTAAGACCGATGGCCACTGAACCAACAAGCATGTCGACTTTCTCGGCCTGTGTAAACTAGAGGCTGAAAAAAAAACCCCACGCATCGAATAACGCAAGGCTTACTGGCACATTGTAAAGTTCCGTAAGACCGCGTCCGGTCCGTCCAACAGTACCGAAAGAATAGCTCTCGTCCAGGATCAGACGATACTTGTGCTTTAGTTTCATTTCAATCTGAAGAGGAAATACTGAGCTACAGGCTGGATAATTGATTTGTGGTACTGACCAGCTTTGGGAGATCAACCATTGCACCATCCTTCTCGAAAATACCTTCAGTAATGATAAACCGCCTTGTGAGCGGGCCCCGCCTCTTTTTCCTCTCCTTCTCGACACCCTCCAAGACGTCCTCGAGACTTTTGAGATCGTTATGATCAAACCAGCGGACGGTAGAACGCGAAATCTGAATTCCCTTGTGAATGGCAAAGCTAACACCGCGATCCGCTACTATGATGTCTCCGCGTTTGCAGAATGCCGGAATGACGGAAGAGATGGTGGAAAAGCCTTGGGAGTAGAGGATAGCCGCCTCGGTGCCCAAGAAGTCCGCAATGTCGCGTTCCAAGTCCATGTGAACATCTGCAACAAGAGAATTGGGCTCAGTGGCCTAATAGGAGTTCGCGTCATATTGCCTTGGCGTACCGAGTGTACCGTAGAAACCAGGAGGACCACAGCTTCCAAGACCATATTTCCTGAGCGTCTCCACTGCACGTTCTTTGATATTCTCGTTTCCGGCAAGACCGGTGAAATTGAGACTGGCGAGGTTGGTAGCAGTCTTTCCTGTGCTGGCGATCTTCGGCCTGGGTCCGTTGGGGCCGGCGACGATAGGAACCACAGCAAGCTCAGCCTGCTCCCTGGCAGACAACGGCTGGCCGAGGGGTTCCGGCGACCACTCGTCAACCAGCTCATCCACTTCCTAAATCGAACCGCAGCAACATTAGCTGTACTTCCAGCTGGCACATGGCCGACACACATACCTTGTCGCTGAACTGAATGAAGTGCTTTCCTGTCCTGTCTGCTCTCGTCCGCGATTGTAGGAGCGTTCGAATGGCAAAAATTACGAGGATAAGTTCGAGGAGAGTCCGCCCTGGATCGTTCTGGTGTGAGCTCTTTACATAGCGCTGTATGACCGCTGAGCCAGGCAATTTGTTGAAGGCAAATTCAAGGGTAGAAAGAGACTTTGCCAGAAAGGCGAAGAGAGGCTCAAGATTTGTTGAAGCGCTCTCCATCGTCCGGTCTGAGTGAAGGCGCGGAACCGACGCGAGCTCGGATTCCGTTGAAAAGGTTCAAAACCCAATTTCGGCCCAAATTTAAGTACTGGTGTTCCTAAATGGGAATGTGCATCACAATCTATCCCTCTTTTCTAAGTATAAAAGCTTCTGCGATTTCACAAGTTTCTACAAGGCCCTTCAATTGAGAATGGACTTCAGAATGCTTGAATGCTTTTCGGGCCCTTTTGTTTTTGGAGATGAGGCTACTCCGGCCGAACTAAACAGACATTTAATGGATGAATTTTGAACTCCGCGCCAAACAGACGGTCACGAGGTTCCTTTCCTCCACAGTGTCACTGTGGTCCATGAATCAGAACAGTTAACAAGATTAACTGCAGTCCTTCTTCGAGTCTATCGAGCTGTAGCAAGAGCAGGATCGCGAAAAAACTCTGACACGCGACGACCTTGCTTATCATGGCATCTCACCGCTCGAACCACTCGCTGAGCCACAACAATCTCCAGCCACCTCCTGGAGGACTGCAGAAGCAACAGAGACGAATGACTTCGCCAGCATCAAACTCTTCTCTCAATCCAGTTTGTGGCTTTTATGCATCTCGCTGAGCGAGGGCTGATGACATTCGACAGCCCGAGGGATATAGACCGCCACCAGGACGTCCACCATCGCCACTTCGAAATGGTTTTGTGCCGGACACGTTCACCGGCATTGATCCCAAAGACGTATCAGACGACGAAGACGACGATTTTCATCATGGAACAAGAAGGTGGCAACAAGAACGGTCACCGTCGCCATCCTCATCGGTATCGCAACTCGCAGCAAGCTTCACCCAACGCGTTGGTTCATTCCTTGGCAATATGGCGCCGCGATCGCCGGGCATGCCGACTGACGCTGAGCTCGAAGCGGAGGCGGAACGTGAGAGAGATCGAACACGACTCGAGGCAGAGAGAATCTTGACGAGGGAGGCCGAAGAGAGAAGACAGGTTGAAGAGCGCGTCCTCGCGATGATGGAAAGCACACGGAGTCTTCCACCGCCTCCTTCACGCTCTCGGACCGCGTCAAACCCTCCGTCGCCCGTGAGCTCGCAGAAGGAGGGTCAGAAGTGGTGGACGGCAGCGAAGAACAGGCTCACACCGACGAAAGACAAGGATTCACTCACGCCAGCGCAGCAGATCATTCAGGAGGCTAAATCGCGAGAGAAGGACAAGAAAGGAAAAGGGAAGGACAGGGACCAGGATCTGGGCACGGCTCCATTGAATCTCAGTATTCCCCAGCCTCCGCAGCGCAAACCAGTACCAGGATCACCTTCCTCTCCTACCCCATCTCGACCTAACTTGTCTAATCTGCCCCCGAACCTGACGCCATCTCCGATGCGCTCGATGGATTTATCCTCGTCTTCCCCTTCAAGGGAAGCCCCACCCATCTATGCCCAGTTTAATCAACAAGGGGCACTGGATGTACCGGGCACTCTTCTTACCATTGCGAAGAGATTCGAGAAGCTCGAAAAGTGGACCGTCGGGCACGTGCGAGCTCTCGAGGAGCGGATGAGCGACGTCGAACGGTGGCTGGTGGACAAAGAGAAAGAGAAGGTCACAGGAAAGAAATCTGTCCAAGGTGATACGGCCCAAGTTGTCCAGGACATGAAGAACAGTATCACTGAACTTGAAGGCCGTCTCGGCGAGCTCGGGCGTGAGATGGCGACGCTCGTTACGTCCCCGTCCAATCTCTCCTCAGGACCGTCTCGCGAACCGGCGCTCGTCTCTATCGCGCCGCAGACCACGTCAACTCTCGTTGTTCACGACACGTCCGCAGACGTCCTGCCACCCGAAGCTCCACTATCACCTGTATCGACCCCTCACCACTCGCGCCTTGTGTCGGTCACAGCTCGCGAATCGACCAGCCCCCCAATGGCATCGTCCAAGTCCTCCGGCACACGCCTTCCCTACCCTACCGGCGACTACGCCACCCCACCCGACTCTACCGGCCTCTTCCAGGGCCCATTCTCACCGCCTCATTCCCCGTCCTCGTCCATCTCCTCAGCCACACGGACCCGCCCTCTCTCCGTGGGCCTCGGTCTAGGTATCACCCCTCGCACATCCTCCTCCTCCCTCACCTCAAGCATCCTTGGAACATCACCCCAAGCCCGCCCACTGAGCCCGCCCACCCAAAGCCTCCCTCCACCGAAGTCCCGCTCCCCACGACCAACCAGCGTCAGTCCCACCCCGCGCAAGCGCTACACCGTCGCCCTCGGTGAGCCCATCGTCTCCCCGCCTGATCTCGAGCGGCACCACGAGCATGACATCTCTCCGCGCCCACAATCCTCCATAAGCACCGCGTTCTTCTCCAGCTCACCTGGTGCGCTGACGGAAGACCCCGAGTTGGACGGTGCCAATGACTTACACGACGAGACAATCGGGAAGGCAGCGTCCATACGCTTCATGAGTGGCGATTACAAGAGTGCAGACTCCCCGTCCCCAGCGTCAAAGCGCCGCCTCCGTGCCCAGTCGGCGTATGGTGTCTTAAACATCCAGAATTTGCAGCCTCCGCAAACGCCCATCACGCCACTGAAGCCTCGCTTCCGTTCACACTCGACTGAGCGGCTTGCGGGGGTTACCGCCACGGGAGGGGTGGGTCCGGGCCCCGAGAGCAATTTCCCGACGGGCAAGTTCGTGGATCCGCTTGTACTGAGGAAGCAGGACAAAGAGGGCATGAAAATCGCCATGCCGAAGCCTGTTGGGAAAGTTCCTATCGGCCAGCTCGTGGCGTTCTTTGATGAGAAGAAATCTTGATCTCGATACCACGCGGACCCAAGGATACCCCCGCAACTAGGAACAGGAATTGAAGATTGAACCTCCTTGATATTGCCTACCCGTTTTGGTTTCTTCGCTACTTATCTGGTGTGCATTGGCCTACATACCACTGATTGTTGTACATGGGATTGAGTTGTTCGACGGCCGACGCTTCGCATCCTGCCTTCCATATATGCATGGTGCGCTCGCTATCTTTCTTTACGACCTCTGCATGATTTTGAAACAACTCATTGATGTTCATTAATCTTCTACTCTACTCTTGCTCCATTCCACCGCGTCTCCCAATTTCAAATGTACATCCTCTGCCAGGGGCCTGAAATATCACTGATATAGCTTGCGAAGTTGGAGAAAATACACGCAGAGGGTGCCACCGATCAGGTTACACGGGCTACTAAGTGCTCTTTATCGCCTGACAGTCCACTCCTTTGGCATCTCCTTGGAGCTCGCGACAACGACTCCTGCCTTCAACCCAGCCTCCTAGGCCCTCCGCAGAAACACTTTCCAAGAATCACCGCAATAACAATATTGCCATGCCCTACGAGATGTTCGCAGAAGTTATACAGCTTGCCTTGTCTCGTCTTTCCTTCATTTATCAATCATTTATTTGTCTATGTATGTAACGCCACAATGCTAGGTGTCATTTGCGATGGTGGACTTGATTTAACCCCATAGTCTCGAGGAAGTTCGAATTTAGCGGCTGTCGCAGCGACAATTACGTTCTGGAGTTCGCGGAGTAATAGCATCCCTTCGAGGTTGTGACTTTGTCGTGACTCAATCTCTAATGCATACTATGGTGGTGATAGCACCGTGCCACGTGGAAACATTTGGGACGCTACTATCCCATCAAGCTTTCAAATTTTAAGGCTCGGCGCTGAGCGTTAGCGAGCTACATAGTACAAAAGTCTTTCTGTTTCACTCCTTGTGAGCGGTGCCACTACACCACCCAAAGCACCCTCTATAATCAAGTAGTATGTAACATCTGATGCGCTTGGCATTTACTTGGCAGGGACCGAGTCCCTCGTGGCTGGTGGCTATGCAGTACGACGGCGTCGCTGGGAACCCAGGAGTATCGGATATCCCTTGGATCTTGTGCCATGTGGCGGGATCATCCATCCACACACACCCTAAGGCCTGATCACCCACCATGTCTCTGAAGCTCCGTAACACATTCTACAGTAAGGATCGTGTTTTGCTGTGCTACTAGCAGTTTCCGACCTCTTGATTCTGTCCCAGGTTTGACCCTTCAAGTTGTCTGTGGATTCTCTCAAACAATAATATCTGGAGTGTGGGTAGCCTTGATTGGCTTTGCACCGTTAATGTGTGAGTCGAGAGTTGTTGGACACTTATCTGACTAGCATCCTAAGTCTATGTAGAACTTCTACCAGCGGTTTTTCTGGGAATGTCTGTCGAGTGGTCCCTTGCGACGTGGATATGGACCAGCGTGTTGTACGAGTTTCTTCCTCAGTATATCCTCTGAAACGATGCATCCAAACCTTCATCCATTCCCCACCGCTAGGCTGTCGTACAACAACCGCCCCCTCTCCAGACGTTGACGAGGTCTTTGATCCATGTTGTGTCCTTCATTATACTTGCCACTGGGTGGATAGGTAAGTTGTCTCCGTTATCTGTCCTTCTCATGACCAGACGGCTAGAACTTCGGTCATTGCGCAGCTATCCCAATCATAGTAGCCACACAACTCCCAAAGCAATGCGATTTTGTCACGTACTCAGACGGCGTATCCGGGCTCTGGTGCGCTGGAGCAGGATCAGCCGTTGGCATTGCGATCTTAACAGCAATTTTATGTGAGTATAGCATACCTACGCCGTCTTCAAGTTGTCTACAATAACATCAATATCTCAAGGCCTAGTCAATGCGAGCATCGTCTATCGCGGACGACGAAGATTAGGCGGTCTCTCGGTCAATGTTGCTGAGTGTGGTAACAACTAACAAGGACTCATTGCCAATCGAGGGAAAGGCTTGAAGACCTACGAACGATATTCTACATAGTGAGGCTCGATCATCATGCACCTTGTGTCCCCATTAATAGTTGGAAACTTGAATACTCTACTTCAAATCTCAGATCTCCAGACCAACGAGTTTCATTTGTCGTTTTGCTCCAACCCTTTTGCTGCGCCGAACCCCGTGCACCCCGAGATAGAAATCGTCAGGCACTCGGACCTCTCCCCGACCAAATCAGTCTCATTCTCCGATGGCTTGGCTTGGGCTTGGGCTTGGCTTCCTGGCTGTCCTGGAATGATGGAATCCATTCCAAATGGAGCATTGATATGGTATAAGTTCACGGCTTGTTGTCTCCAACTTATTCGACGTCCATCATGTCCCTCAACGTCCGAACCACCTTGTACAGTATGCGTTTGTCTCTAATGGCCGCAAAACTACGTTTCTCACTTTGTTGCAGGCATTACACTTGCCGTGGGCTTGGGACAGTCAATTGTCTGTGGGGCATTTTTGGGCACCATCTACAGCAACCAATCAGGTTTAATTGCATTCGCACCTTTCATGCGTAAGTTCCAATAATGCTAGTCGCTCGTCCGGTCAGACTCTAACAGCTCTCTTACTAGATATTTTCCAGGCAATAGCAATCGGGTGGTCTGCTTTAACTTGGATATGGACCAGCGTACTGTGAGTGTTCAAGTTCCCAGCTTTCATCAACTGCCAAACTGAGTGGTCAATGGTGGTATTCAGGTTGTCATTCAATAATCGACCTCTCTCTTCGCATACTTTGACGAGATCGTTGGTCCACTTCCAATCATTCGCGATTCTCTCTATTGGGTGGCTCGGTAAGGATCGATCTATATCCGTTATATTAGTATGCAAAGGTACTGATAGATTTTGCGCGTAGCTCTCTCTGTCATGCTGGGCACTCAGTTCCCTCTACAGTGTGATTTCGAAAGGGACTCTGATGGCCTAGCGAGTTTGTGGTGTGGCGGGGGAGCTTCCTCCTTCGTCCTTGCGCTCTTTTTATGGGTTATCTGTAAGTGGAATATGCCGATGCTAGTGGTGCCAAACCGTAACGCCCATGGTAGGTTCAGCAAATGCATTCATCATACACCGCGGCACACGGAAGTTGGGCGGACTCTCAGTGAATATTGCCGAGTGTGTGTCATCGGCAGAGGATGCCGCATAAGCGTCGAGCAGAGTTTATCACCGGCAATTGGGGACATCTTACTAGAGAGAGGGGGGGGGGGTTGCATGATATATACCTTATACCTTGGTACATTCGGTTCTGTAGGCAACTGAGCATTATTTGTTCGCCGGGACAGTATCGAAGCCCGAAGAGTAGGCGAAGGTGACTGCGCAATTTCACAAGAAGCCGAGCATACTGCAGACCTCAAGCAGGCACTGCTGACAAGTCTCGAACATTGTGCGGTTGTGGCGTAAATTGATATTTATGAGCAAGCAAGCAGCGGCAAATCCGAAACAAACTTCACGTACCTATGAAGTCCTCCCGTGAAGCTACGTAGAAACCATTCACTTCTTCATGGCGATTTCTATTGAGTCCCAGAAGGCTGAGAGTGCAAGACGCTGCCAAACGATCATGCGCACAATTCGTCTGGTTCCAAGTTAATGACCATTCTTACTGTGGCAGAGTTTAAATACTTCCTCGCTCTCCGTATTACTCCCTCACTCTCCGTATCTATCATGACTTCTGCACGTGGTCAACTTCAAACGAAGTATCACAATGGAACTCTCGTTTGCGCGAGGAGGTTGGTGATCGCTTCCCATTTTTATATTACGGCGATGAACCGAAGTTTGACTTACGTGCCCATGCTTAACCTCATTTTCCACCAGTGCCCCACTACTGGATGATCTCAGGACGACGCTGCCTTCGACACAAACACAAGAGTCATGGAATCAATCTGATCTTGGCCAAAGCAGGACCTGCCCTCCCTATTGATATTTGCGCCACCGGCTTGAACCTGAACCGCGAGGCTCGTAGTGCAGCAATGACCAGGACGTCACGTTACCTCAGCAGCCCTGACTCGGATGTCTACAGTACGAGTATCGACTCTATCGTGCCATGTATATTCTTCAAGTGATCGCAAGTATCCTGTACCAGGCTAGTAGTATACTTTGAGAAGCTCAAAGCTCAACTTCGCTCAATGAGGTAATAATTGTTGACTGACATCTTGAACTACCACGCTAATGGTTATCATTGATTTGTGGGATCATGAGAATAGTAATCGGGTGAGATATCAGAGCTCCTATTATCGGAAAAGTGTTGGACACCTGACCCAATACTTTTAATACGCCTCCATGCGCCTCACGGAGACTGCAGGGGCCCCAGACAACCCCGTCAACGTGAAAGATCTTACCGGAGCCAATGCGGCCTCATGGACATGAAGATAAAAGCTCCCATGCTTGTATCCTCGTTCTGTTGTCAGACACTCCGTTCGAACGGCGAAGGCGACACGGTAAAGATCGATAATCTGGAAGAGCTTGCTCACTCATGGACAGTTTATGTCCGAGATACGCCGCAAAACAATGTACAAACATTGTACATCGAACCTGAGGAGACGGTCAGAAGAGCGTGGCTGGCACGTAGTAGATCGTACCTGATAAACCCTGTTACTTTCCGCCTTTTTTCTTCGAAGCTTCCTTTGCCTTCTTTGTAGCCTCCTTCGCAGCTTCCTCCTTTGCAATCTCGTGGGCAGTGTCATTGAGGCCTAATCTGTTCCTGGCGATCTGGGTATAATGTCAGGCAACGAAAAAAGGTCGGCACGGTCGGGAACCCACTTCAATGGCGTAGAACTAGATACAGCCATTTTGAGTACTATGCGGCGACGAATATATGGGGACGAAGCTTGCCTGCATCCGCGTGACTGTCATGGAATGAAATTTAGCATAGAAGAAGGGCAGGTATTATATGTAGCGTACCGAAGATGGTGTTGGTCTCGCCGTACTCTTGCCTTGCGTCCGTGCGAATCAAGCAGCCAAAGTTGTAGTCCTTGACTTTGTTTTCGTACCTAAAGCGAGCCAGTAAGGTCGCTGTCAAGGGCAGAACCATAAGCACGCACGAATTGATGAATGTCCGCCAGCGCTTCTTTCCATCGGCGCTCTTCATCCAGTCTTCGTCCAGCTTAACAAGTTTAGCGTAGTCGTTCTCGGAAAACTCGGGAAAGAACTCTATCGCGTGGTTGAAGATATCATCATCGAGTCTGTGAAGCGTGAACTTATGCGATATACCAACAGGTTACATCACCATCACGCACTTGGTCAATTTGAGTTCGCGAGGGGCGACCTTCTCCAGGAGATTCCAGTACGTCTGCAAAGCGTCGTTAACTGTGTTCGCGATACACTGGCGGCCACTCACCTGCGCCTGTTCAACCGCTTTTACAGCAAACCTAAGGACAAGAGACAGACACGGGCTCAGGAGCGACGTTTTCTGCACCAAGTAGCCTATTCGGATCGACACTCACTGCTTCTCAATCTAGCGATGGCAGTACCTCGTTAGCTTTCGACTGATATACAATATTTTCCTGCTCACCTCCATGAGATTCTGGGCATTTTGGGGGTCGAATTTTCCTGCCATGGTGGTTGTGTGCGAAAGGGATGCGGCTAAGGACGATGATGTGGCAGAAACTCGGTATAAGCACCACGTATACCGTATGGACACCCGAAAGACCAAAGAGCATGTGACCATGAATTATCTAATCGCGATCCGATGACAGTCTTATGTCATTAATGACCCGAAAACTGTAATGGGGATGAATCATGATCATTCCCTTCCATGGCCTGGGAGAAAAACTTCTGTTCGAAGAATTCTTTTTCGCCACAAGAAGCCAACACCGCAAGAGCCTAGAGGCCTAATACCTCGAAAGAAAGACAACAGCAGAAGCAACTCTTAGTAGAAACTAAAAACATAGATTCAATTAATATACTTAAGGGCAACTCTTGGATAAAATTAAATGCCAAGAGCATAAGGCAGTGAAATGCTGACACAGTGTGCACTGGTACACCTGTGAAAAACATGATTTTACTACAATGAAATGTGTCTTCATGCTAGAGATACGGGAATAAGATAGAATGTCCTGATGGGATACTGAACGTGGTGTTCAAGCAATGTGCTGACACACTTCTCAATCACCTCTTTTTCATTTTTTGCACTGTCCTTGAGCTCGATGTCTACCATGAGAGCTGGCTAATCTCCATGATGCTTGTGCTTCATAAGCCTGGCAAACCCACTTATGATGTTGCAAAAGTGTACTGTCCAATAGGATGCCTGAACATCATCGGGAAGCTCCTCTCAACTCTTGTTGCTGCTGACCTAGCCCATCTCATAGAAAAGCACAGCAGGCTTCCCCCCAGCCAATTTGGTGGCCACCCAGGTCATAACACCACCAATGCCATGCACATGGTCTCCCACAAGATCAAG